>MU871772.1:0-11769 GCA_036418205.1 Ostertagia ostertagi | reverse complement strand
ATTCGGAATTAAGCAGAGAAAAAAGAGCACGTGGTTGAGGAGACGCAGACGCCACGTTGACCCTCGAGTAAAAAGTACTCCGAAGGACTTTTTACTGGAGGGTTAACGTGGCAAACGAGGCATCTGCGTCTCCCATTCTCAAGGTAGATGCTTTTGTGACTTTTTTTTCTGAAATATTCGTTCGTTTCCTCATGTTTCGTTGTTCTGTGATCATAAAATAGAGTAGGAAGCTCGCGTTTGATTTAAGATCGATTCGCGATTGTCTTATTCTTTATTCTATGCAAGGGCCTTCGATCACCACCTTTAACTGCGAATTAAGGGTAGTTACCTTGATAAATTACAACATGTTGAAGGACACATTTTGCCGTGGTCTATAAAATAATTGAAAAGAAAACGAAACAAATAGCAAATGCACGAAAAAAACGATTGATGTGCATGCGCCTCGCACAATCGTCCAAGCGATAGGATGGAAGGGACGCGAGACTCAACACTGGTACTGATCGATGTTTTTGAAAAAAGATAACTATGTGTATTATTCCTTATATATGCATTTATTTATTTATATATAATAGTATATTGGAGTTGTTCCATAATTTCTGGCCGAATTTCAACACTTTGATTTCTTCAAGTTTTATCTTTCAGAACAATTGATCAAAAACATAACCACCATCATAATCACTGATATGCATCCATTTGCTAGGGAACGAATGGATGCATTCCTCCCAGAACGAGTGAAGCTGTGAGATGAAAAGCTCGGAGAGGTCGTTTTGGGGTGGTTGTATTTACTGACTTTTTCTCTCCTAGCTGCTGCTTCAGGGAGCTGAGGAGGTGATAGTACGATGGAGCAATGTCAGGGCTATACGATAGATGTGGTGGTCCAGCCAGTTTCCTTCGAAACGTGGCGAGTTATCTTTGCAATGTGATTTCGGGCGGTCCTTCGGAGAAAGGAGATTTTGAGACGTTTGAACCGTTCTCCCGCACTGCTGCGGCCAACTTCGGGAGCTATTCCATGGTTACCTTCGCAATGCTTCTGCATAAAGTGAAATGGTTTTCAAAACAGGATACTCAGCGAATTCGACGAACCGGGGGTAATATCCTCGGGCTTTGATCGAGACGGCTGGTCCATGCTGTAGGATAACTACTGAGCGGGCCGATACCGTTTACACGAAACCCACGAGGATTTTAACACAGTCTCGCTGAGGCCTACTTTGACGTGCGCGCGGCAGCGAGCGGAGCCAAACTGATGGTACTTACAAATGACCTCGTAAACATTTAGCATTCATATCGAACTCAGGGACGGTAGTAAACTAGGCAAGACTTGCACGTTAACGGGCTTCTCAAACCCGTTTGTAACGTGCAGGTGCAAGTTTTCCCGATTACGTTGTATATTCGCGTCGCTTCCCAAGTGAGCTGCACGTCCCAGGCCTCGTAACGCGCAGCTGTGAAACGCGGAAGGCAGGCTCGCCGACAGATAACGGGACGCGCAGGGGCGAAATAGTATGTGTTTGGAGAGACGCAGGTGACGAAAGTAACGCGCAGGCAAAAAGTCCTCCGGAGGACTTTTTGGGGTTGGCGAACTTCAAACTTGGATGATGGGTAAAGTCTTCAGAGCTAGTTAACTTTCAACTTCAACAACGTTCTTTGCCGGTTACGGGCATGTGATGGCACTCCTTAACAGCTAGTTTGGGGTAGATTACTACCGTCCCAGATGATCTTACGGTTCAACAATTTTTCCGCTATTGGCATCGAAGGAGCGATATGTGATTAATCACTAGGTACACTTCAACACCCCATTATCTTGATTGTTTGCCAGTGGTTATTGCGGCCAACTTGGAGGCATTTTTATTCCGACGCCACTTATCTTTTTTCATCATATGTTTTCATGCCGCTCACCATTAATGTTTTCATCCAGCCCCATGGAAGGAGTGGGGTTCAGGTCTTAGCGTCACCGCGAAGGCAACAACGAGCTGGTGCTACTCAAGTTCCAAACTTGTACCGTGCTGGCAATGGTCACCCACTCTCCGTGCTTCCGTTCGATCTTTCAAAGCATATTCAAGTGCCAAGGTTCTACCATCATCGCAAAGGTCACCGCGGAATTGGTGGTCCTCACGTTCCTGCCTTTCTCATCAGCCCATATCGGCTATCATTACTTTTGATCGCGCACTATTTCTGTTCCCGTCCGCTCGATACCACATGTAGGGGTCAAGGTTCTAACGTCATCGCCAAATCCGCAAGGGAATAGATGTTGATCACATTCTCTTATCAGTGGCTACCATTTTCCTTCTCCAACCTTTTTGATCTCGGCTCACCCCGCATAAAACGTATGAATACAAAAATTCTACTGTGATCGCGAAGAGCGCAACGAAATTGGTTACGCGTCAATGTGGCTTATCAGCCCCTAACACTAGTCAGAACTCCCATCCACTACCCCAATGTTGGCGTACAGCTTCCTATATACTCAAGACCTTTGAGCACTTCGGGGCCGAAGGAAGTCAATTTATGGAACTTCCTCAGGCGGCTGCGCAAACATACAACAGTTTAGCGGATTATATGTAGTGAGATCGACCGCTATCGATTTTGTCAGTAAACATTTGCATCTCTGTCCCAAACTTTACATTATTTGTAGAAGCCTACACCCGAGATAAGCCGTTTACAGAGCGAGCACCCGAAGTAAGGCGTGAATTACGACGTTCCTGCCGCAATCACGTACATTGCGCTCGCAGCGACGCGCTTTCTGCGGTAGCCATTCTGAAGGTCATGCCAACAACGACGCTACCCCTTCGGTCCAGGGCAGCAATCCAAAAATGGTCGAGCGTCGCAGCGTACGGAGAGCCTGAGCGCCGCGCGCGAGCGTGTGTCCATCCTCCACCTCCTATATGAACGGCGCTTAGTACAGTTGGCGAGTTTGCTCGACGCGTTCTCTCTTCGTTGAGAGCGCAGAGAAAACGAGGGCGAGCACACGTTTTAACGCGTCAATGCGTCGCGCATTGTACGTGACTACAGCAGAACAATATAATTCACGCCTTACTTCGGGTGCTCGCTCTGTCCAAACGGCTTATCTCCCTACACCCCGCCGTTGTTTCCGGTTGAACCTGCACACATCAACAGTCGTGCTGAACATACTACGAGTAGTAGGATAATTCCTCTCGTTGGATGGGAGCATTTCCTGACCAGATGCTATCGATGCCAGATGTGAACGATGATGTCATGTACTCTTTTACATCATGCACCATGCAAAATAAATATATCTCACATTAATCTATACTTGAAGTGTATTGCACCGCAATATATCGGCAGCCGTAGATGGAGCCGTGAAACCTCTTCAAACAGGACGGACACGTCGAGAGATGAATGGCGGAAATTCGGCAGAAAGACCGCACCTAAAAATCGTGCAACCTGTCCAAGATATTAGATACAGTACCCGCCGTATGGAAGCAAAAATTCACGCAAATCCCACGATTTTGCGTTTTCTGCGAATTCGTTCTAACTCGGTAAAAATTGTTTTTCAAAATCTAAAGATTTGCACAGCTCGTGAGAGACTACGAGAATGCTTTCAATTTTCTAAAAAGCTCTATATAGGGCTGCGTCATGCACACGAGTTTCATCTCGAGAAGTAGTTATTGATTGGATTTGAGGCGTTCATGATCGCACTAGTGAAGCCTGATCGTTCTATAGAAAATGGGCTTCAAAGCTAGTCCCGCCGCGCCACGTACTCGTCTTTGTCTCCCACACTGCGAGATTAATTGGATGTTCTTTCAATTTTTCATGATTTCTGTTTTATTGCAAAGTGCTGAATGGTGAAACGTGTAGCTTTGCGCCCAAAATTCCCTTTTAACGTTCATATGGCTATTGTCGCGCCGGCACGGACGCCTTGCTCCCCGCAAGTCGCATAAGCATCGGGGTTCACCCGGCGAAGGAGCGGCGTCGGTGTCGGCGTGAGGGTTGCCGGGGACTTACGCCGCGCTCGCTGCTCGCCACTGTGCCACGCGGACTCCCAATAGGCCTAAGCAGCCCCGACTGTAATATGCCGCCATTGACTACGAACCACATCCCCATGGGTTACGCCTTGATGTTAATATGTTCTTGTATTGCACCCTATGATGGAACAGCTAGCCCGGCCTACGGGCAACGCATGTACTAGTGACTACACAGATCATAGAAAATAAGAATACCTAACGCGGATGGAACCGCTTAAGAAATCTACACAATAAACAAATTAATGCCATAGATTCATGTATGAACTACGAATAAAGAAACACTACAAAGTTATACGACAGCTACGCCTAACTCACGGGTCGAACCCAGTAGTCTCCGTTACGTGGGGGCGACGTGGCTCGGTTCCGCTGGACTTCCTCGGGCTTCCATGCCCGCTTCCACTTGCAAACGTAGGAGGAGTTGACACGCAAAGTGGCGGCGACGGAATACGAACGGTAGCGAACGGCCAGACTCGACGACGGCAACACGTAGACTGACTGCAGGCAAGGGCGCCTGCGCTCTGCTTCTCTGACGCTCTTCTCGAAGCTTCGACAGCACGGCGCGCCAGGACCCGCGCGCACCCGACCAGGCGCGACCCTTTAATTGAGTCGTACGGAAGTCACGACAGCTATCATAGATCAGATTTGACGAGATTAGAAGGCCCATCTTGTGACATTTTCCAATTTTCAAGGATACGGTTTTTTGAAATCCGAGAAGTCTGAGGAGAAACGACAGAATCTCATCACTTCTTAGGCCATACCCAATCGTGTTCAGGAATAGGACGACGTGCTTTGTCGCAGGGAGCGTTTCTTCCATAGTGTGGCCCCAAACATCACCCCGCGACCACAGAAGAAACGCTTACCTGTAATTATGTTAATGTGAATTCTAGGCCTTCATTATTCCTTTGAACATATTTTGAATTCAGATGGTACGGTAATGTCATCGCAGAGCTAATAATAGCTAATGGTTCAGTGTTCGTTTTGGTGAATGTCCAAGGTAATCAGATTGTCAGACCAACAAATTATCTTGCATGTCGAAGTTTACTCGAAGTCTCCATAGGAACTGGGTCTAGTGTGGTGAAAAATTACGTGCGCGTGGTACTATGATCCGTTCTGAACATAGTGGGAAAGGCACGCGTACTTGTTGTTCTCGAAACATTTGCTCACTCCTGATTAATATTTTAAGAAGAAAACTTTGTTCTCCAAGACTTGTTGAAGATTTGCTCAAGTTGCAGCGCTACTGCGCTGCTAACAAGGAGTTGGGGCTCAGAAAACTGGTAAGCAATGGAGAGAGAAGGATCACGTTCAACTTACAGGAGGAAGAAAAAGGCATCCAATATCTTATGGGTGCAGAAAATTGATAAGGAGAAACGACTAAAAGGATGACCCGGGGTTAAATTAGTGCCGAACAGTACGAAGCTTGTTGACAATCTGCTCAAATCGCAGTCAAAATAAATCAAGAAATTGGAATTTATCGTCTTTCGGACGCGCAATCCTCGACTATTGAAGTAAAACAAGGTTTGATGGAAAATATAAGCAATTTCACAAAATTCCGCGATCTAGGACGTTCGGTTTTCGCAAGTAAAATTTTACCGTTTGAGTGCCTTAAAACTGCTGGTCGTACGAATTTCAATTCGTTGAATTTTATCGCTGTGACTTTATTAAAGAGCTGCCAAAAAATCGAAATTCAAAAGGTCCGGTAACTTTCAAAAGATATGTGCAAGATTAGGGATAAATCAGTAAATTCGGCGTAGAACCCCTTCGTCGCACCACTGACTCGATTAAGAAGTTTCGATTAAGAACTAAGACTTGTATCGATATTGACGGCGATACCGCGGAACATTTCGCAATTATGAAAAGTTTCGCTTTGCTGTTTCATACTACCCTAATTTCCGGTAGATAAGCCCGCGCCGATATCACGTAAAAACACCTCCGCTGGTGCAGTGCACTTGCGTACATCTAGAGACAACCGTAACTTGCCCATAGGGGTAATTCGATATGCTGATTACGAAACGACATTCATTTTTAGCGGTGGCGCCATCTGGCGCCAGTTGGCGTCACCTTGTCACGACCCTTGTTTTCACCAAAATCGGTGTAAACTTCTGTATAGGGTTATTTGGTGCCCTGATTACGAACATGACATTCATTTTTACACTAACGTTGTTAAAGGAGGAATTCACGATTAGAATGAAGGTCGAAGAAAGGGAAACTGACCTAGTTGAGGGACCCACGGACCTCCTGAGGGTGCGAACTGACGCGCAATTCGCATGGAAAAATTTGACCTCGGCGACCTATCATGCCTCAAAGCTGGCGGGTCCGGCGATCTCCGATCACTCGCCGCAGTTCAATACGTGGCGAGTGATTAGATAGCTGAGAGAGCGTAGTGTTGAAGAGGGCACAGCGATGAGAGTCGCATCAATGCTCAAATCAACGGGCAAGGAAGGGGTCCCATTTCTCGGGTTCTGGGCCGTTTCTCATGGTTCTTCCTTCTTTCGTGTACCTAGGTTAATTTGAAATGGGTTGCTTTTTCATCGTGAATTCGTCCTTTAAACACATATTTCTCGGTTTGAGAGCGCAGACGAGCAGAAAATAGGCGCCAAATAGCGCCAGCGCCGAGAATGAATGTCATATTCGTAATCAGGACACCAAATAACCCCTATACGGAAGTTTACACCAAATTTGGTGAAAACAGGTGTCGTGACAAGGTGCGCCAACTGGCGCCAGATGGCGCCACCGCTAAAAATGAAAGTCATTTTCGTAATCAGGGCATCGAATTACCTCTATAGGCAAATTTACGGTGGTTTCTAAGGTGTACAAAATTACACTGCACGAGCGGAGGTGTTTTTACGTTATTTCGGAGCGGGCCGAAATACCGTAAATTGGGGTAGTTTACTTCAAATTCCTGTGAAAAAACAATGTTCGGGAGTATTTTTATCAAGCACGTAATTTTTTGCTGCTCTACAAATCTCGACATCTACATTAATCTGTGGAAAGGACTCACCACTCTCCACATAATCGCTAATCAAATCATCCTTTTTTGCTGCTACTCGTATTTTTGCAATGCGGTATCCTCCGATGTGATAGTATGTCATGTTGCAGCAAACCTAATTTATTAGTGGTATTAACTTACTTTATTATGTTACAATACCTCAAACCCCCAGACCTTCGTGTCAAAAATAGGCATCCATTCTCCTTCAAATTCAGGGTTACTCTCCGACCAAAGCTGCTTGATTTCAATTAGATAACTGAAAGGAGACAGTGGCAGTCAGGGATGGTGCACCCATCTCAAGAAGCATACCTGTAGCCGTCCAGAGTATCGACGTTCGTCTTCCATCTGATGTCCAGAACGGAATGGATTGCTTTCTCTAGACTGGGTGTAACTGTCAAATCGCTAGGTGCCAACGGCATTACTGTAAGAAACCCAGATAAAATCAAATCTCCTACTAAAATATTAGTTACACTGGGAACTTTAAGAAATATGGGACTTCACAAGGCTTTTACATTTGTGATCTATTATAAATTTTTAAGTTAGATTCTCTCTGAGTTGGATAAAGGCAAGAATCAGGATTAAATTGATGAGGTGATTCACTCAAATGTGAAAGTAGGGATGGAGGTGGACCGCCAGTGGAGAAAAAAGGAAAGAAAATCCTGAAATACACAGGAAATACGAGCATTTTGCTCTATGCTGTGGAGAAGTTCAAAAGACAGGCAGGGAGATGAGAGATAATGTGAGCGCGGAGAGCGGTAGAGAAGTCCGAGAAGAGAGAGCATAGATCAACGTGGCGACGCAGACAAGATATCGAACGGTGGGCGGACCATGTTAAGTTTGGTGGAGTCTGTTAGAAGTCCATGGCGCCTAGGGTCCTAGTGACGCGTTTCGATGTAGAAAGGTGGCGCTACCTTTGCACTTGCGTACCCAGCACTTCTAGCCATGGTAAGGGCTTCTTAGGTGGGTCTGAGCCCGAACTTTGCCTTTAAGTTAGAGTTAAATAAAACCGCGCATGTCATTGTAGTCCTGGGGCGGTAGTAAAGTGCCCTAGACTGGCAATCAAATGTGGTGATTTACACCCATTGGCGAGGAATAGAGAACGTGGAAACATGGACATGACCCTAGTTGAAACCGCCAGCCTCGCCACACGACCTGCAAAACTTGCACTCTCGGACTTGAGCCCTGGATGGTAAGGCTCATAGCCGGGTTTTTGCCACTGCACCAGGGATCACTCGACCACACCACTGGAAGAGATGTTGATGAAAGGTATGCAATGGATGTTGTTTGCAAATCTTAGACTCCAAGCGGTGTTGATCCAGCAACCTTGCCAGCGGCAGCGTGGAACGTCCCATTGAGCCAATGGCAATTTGCCATAGGTGAAGTGGTGAGCATCCACCACGTTGCTTGCAAAAGTCGCGTCACACACGGGTTTGAACCTTCGGTGCACCGTCCCATGAGCGGCATCGCTACCACTGCACTATGGAGCCCTTCTTATCGACGGTGAAAGATTGTAGAGGAAAAGGCAATAACCCACAAAAGTTGCAAAGATTTTGACATCTAGTAGTATCGATCCCGTGGCCGGCTCAACGTGGACCGCAGGCGCTACACCATTGACGGATCAATGCAAGTTGCTTCCCTTTCCCCTTTTCAACTTACTGCTTTGACCCACACAGCCTGGCTGTTTGGAGATGGCCATCTCTAAAAAGTCCTCCGGAGGACTTTTTAGAGATGAAGTGGCAGCATGTTTGCGCCCTCCACCGCGCGCGCACTATTTCCTTTTTCTCTGCCGCCATCGCTGTTAGTTTTTGGATGACCACCCTGCTAATCCTCTTACTAGCACGTGATGTCATCCCCCCCACTTCCGAGTGAGTTCGAACTCACTTCGACCATTCTGACGGGGAATCTTCGGAGGGGTTCCAGAGGTGCTCTACGCATATTTTAGGGTAACTTCGATGGAAGCCATCACCAAGTTACCACGAGCTCATGGTCACGTGGTAACTAGCAGTTGAGGCCACTTTACTACCGTCCCTGATCTTGGTACAGTTTGGACCTTGAAGATGTGGCAGGCATGGCGCGAACTAGCACAGCGCTTCTAATCGACTTGAGAAGTGTACAAACAATAATTGTACTTTGATAACAGTAATTGTGGATGAACCAGGTGCCCATGTGTGGGAAAACCGACCAGTGGAGTGAATAGAGGCTACCAAATAATACGATGACACACGCTTCCGGTGCAGACTGGGCGGTATGGTAGGTGGTGCATTTTGCGATCCGTGATTGAGCTGACCATTTGTGGACCAATTAGAGTATTTCGAGCCATGCGCTTCAAGTAATCAACACAAGCGTTCATGGCTGAGTACGGATCAGTAGTGAAGTGAATAATGATGTGCCCAGCCAAACGATCAATGACGTCTTCAAGGCACAATCCTACCAGGCGTGACAAAGAAGCCATGACAAAGACGCGTACAGACTTTAAGACTTCTGGCCACCCATCAGTGCAAGTGTGCTGACGAAATGTTCGTAAATGAACGAGCAGAAAGATGGTCCCATGCCACATTCTTTATACACTTTTCTAGTTACTTTAACTCGTGCAAATAGCAAATTCACATTTATGTCTCACAATTATCGAATTAAAGAGACCGTTGCCTTCAATTGAAAAATTGTACACGATCAATAATTTCAAAAATAGATGGTATCCACTTGGAAACCACGATATGCTCTCTGCTATCAAAACCCGTGGAATACAGTAAGTGAAAGCATCGCACCATCACGCCGAGATCTGACCAAGGCCTAATCCATGTGGCTAAACATACCGGTATCAATCTCTCCTTCCCATCCTTCAGTTGACGCTGAAAGGGCACCACATTGTAATTTTCAGCATGAACAAATCATATTTTATCTTCGCACTATTAAATTACGATAAATAGCTTACATGGAGTTTCCAAAGTCGTCGTGGATGATGTTTCATTCGTTGTGAAATCTGCAGTTATATTGTCGCAGAGACACAGCTCAGTAAGGAAACTGAGCCATGCAAAAATTGTCCACACGGCACCTGCCATTTCTATCCTGAAGGAACATCAAACACCTGTTCAATCTACAAACTACAGAAAGGGAAAAATATTTGAGAGTTAGGAGATTTCTATAGACGCAACTAATATTAGTTTCGCAAATCCTCTATGAACGACTCTTCTCCCGTTTCTAGTCTTTGGAAACTTTATGATATAACCGGAGCACGATCGAATTCTATGTTCTCCATTCGTTGTCGGCGGGTCGTCCGGCACTATTTTCGTAAAGAAGCTTTTTTTTATCTTTTCAGGAGCTAAGAGAAGTAACTCTGACTAACAATTGCTTCAAAATTATTATGACAATATCTTATTCCTCCCTGATTCATGCCTAGTATGATTATGCCATACACTGCGTTTCATAAATATAGGTCCACCCTAAATTTTTGCTATTCCAAAGTTGCTGTGCATTTTTGGAAAATGCTGCTATTACCAATAGATTCCTCATAACGAAAAACCTTGATAATGTTTTTCTGAAGAAATCTCTTATTTTAAACAACTCAAATATCATTCCCAGAACGAATTTTCGACCTGGCTCACTGTGGATGGCTTCGGATGATCTAGCCCCTCGGCCTAGAGCAGATGGCGCTTGAAGCCCACAAAGGTCAGCAAAACAGAAAGATGAATGCCTAGCTATAACTAGTGAACGCGCACCTTTTGCTGACCTTTCCCACTTTTCAGTCTTTATCAGATGTTATCAGCTCGAGTAATATGTCCCCGCGCGCCCAGTACACCACTTGCAAAAATCGTCGCTAAGGGAGAAAAACGAGCAACTAAATTGGTGGTACCCATAATCTAATCCTTTATTTTCAGCTCTTATCGGTTGTTATCACCTTCGATCACCCTCCTTTGTGTTCCCGTCTGTCCCGCAAAACCGCATATGAACAACAACGTTCACTTCACTTCTAAGTGCCAACTCCCCAGTGTCGCTACGACTCGTTTTTGGACTCCGTGACAATAGACAGACTTAGCGCTTCCAATATACAACGAACAATTGGGAATCACTACCAACATTTGCGGGTTGCTTGCATCGAAGTGCTGGAAGGCTATGGTAAGCATCTCACTGGCAGCGAGGAGACATGAAAAAACGCCCAATGGAGCGTACGTGAGTATTCCAGCTTTCGCTCAGCCAACCATCCATCGATAAACCTTGTGATGCTCTCGCGGAACTGCGAAACTCCTAGTACTAGGTTATGGTCAACCTTCCTCTCTGTTATATCCCTTTCAGGGTCCCATTCCAGAAATACTTCATTCATCAGTCTTCCGTAAGGTTTTCATTGATTCAAATGGAATTAGATCGAGCAATTGAAAAGATGTACAACGTGACAGAATATGAGCCCGATAAAAAGGACAATAACTCAATTTTTCACTACCAACAACTCGTTACTGGCCCCATTGAAGGGCTAAGAGGCTATGATGAGGAATTTATTGCAATCGTTGAACATTCCCTGCATTGATTTGAAGTTTCTCGCATTAACCCTCACTAACCTGATCCACAAGCCAACCCACCACGCCACATGCACCGGCAACTGTCGACAGCGAAAAGCAATAGAAATTCACCGCGATGAGTATTATTCAATGAAGGTAAGTATTGATAAGAAATTCAACAATTGGAAAAAGAGAATGTAACGTGTTTCAACCAGTTATCATTCACAGATTCACGCCTACAGTGCGGGTGCACCAGGGGGTACATAGTATGTTATAGGCACAAATCAAGCGCTGGCCAGTCGATGAAGGGAATAAA
>MU871771.1:2890-18573 GCA_036418205.1 Ostertagia ostertagi | reverse complement strand
TCGCCAGCCATATGGCGCGTTCGGATCATTTCGAGCCGCTGACGCTGCTGTCGGCGTTGAGTGCAGTGACGGAGCACATCGGCTTGGATCGCCACCGGCGACCACCACCTACAACGAGCCGTACCACGTGGCGCGCAAGTTCGCCTCGCTGGATCACCTGAGCGGCGGGCGTGCCGGCTGGAACCTGGTGACCTCGGCCAATGCCGCGGCGGCGCAGAATTTCGGGCGTGATGAGCATTTGGGTCACGGCGAACGCTACAGCCGTGCCCGCGAGTTCCATCAGGTGGTGACCGGCTTGTAGTAAAAATGGGCCGTCTTTTGAACTGCGAGTGTTGCCTCAGAAAGGGTTATGAGACGAAATTTGTGGCGTTGTTCAACTCCTTCGAGATACGCCTACACATTCGGCATTCATTCATAATCGCAGAGGCTTCGAAAGCGGATTTGGCGTCTACAATAGCTTCGAAAATGCCGATTTCCAGTTTTCGCATAATCAAATCTAAATCATCAATCACCATCGACCTGAAAAAAGGAAGCAAAAGCTGAGTTGTCGAGGATCACTAGAATCGAATCGCTGCACCTCCTAATAACTACACAATTTTATCGAGTTGTTCATTTAACAGCAAAGCTTTTTACAATCCAATTTGCATTATTTAGGGGCTCGTCGTTGAAGTGTTCTCTCTGACGCGAATTAGGTTGCTTAATCTGTAGATATCACGAATTTAGGGCGCATTTCAGAGGAGCGATAGCAAAATCGGGAGAATGGGGCTCAAATATGAAGCAGTACGTGCTTTTCGCCTCTCATTGGCCGCATTTCCTTATCCCCTCATTCGGCATTAGGCAATTCCTTTTGAAATGCGCCACGCAATCTATTTCCATTCAGAATTGTTGCGGCATTTCGAACGCAAATTGGCCCCTGTGGTGAATTTTGTGGTCAGCCGATGTGCAAACCAATGGGTTCATCCTCATAGAAAAGTCTGAAAGCAATTAGCCGAGGGCTGGAAGATTTGGTTGCCCCCGACTTAGAAACTAGCCGGTGTATGTACAATAAATTTTATACACTTTGTCTTAATTTACATAAGTTTACTATTTGATGGGTGGCTTACCATGGTTCACACGTCCCGAGACCCCTTCCCCTAAATATAGCCACATCCTTGCTCGGGGTTGTTGTTTCGCATTTTTCGATGATGTCACCTGCAGCTTCCATTCATTCTTTGCACCCTAGTTTTAGAGCGGAAAGGCGGGTTACGAAGTTGTCGTCAACGGAAATCTCTTCTTTTGGATGATGAGACAAGGACACCTACTTTAGCCCCGTCTTAACCCTGCTGTTCGCATAAGCCTACATAAACCCTACCCTGGTGGCGGCGTGCGCCACCATGTGGCGCACGCAACAAATACACTGGCCGTCCGTTATGGGTTAATAAGTTCAATGCGTGCGTGACGAGCTCTTCCCCTCAAACTATATGCTAGTGAAGAGTCGTAAACTCAAAATCGAAAATCACTAGGCCCTAAATTTTCGCTAGAATTTCACTTAGTCTGAGATCCTATCACGATGGGTGTCGTAATGATAGGCGATTCATGCTTTCCTCAAATATGTTGGTATGTGTGGTTTTCGAGCTTTCGTTTTGAAACTTCAATTGAAATGGAGCTTCGACGACGTTGCCATGCAGCAAGTGCCGTCAATGCAATCGGGAGCTCAAGCCTGGTCTTATTCGAAAATGAGGGTAAAAAATTGAAGCAAACTGATTGTTCCTTACTTCATTAGACCCGGTTTGATCAAGGCTATCATCTTGGCCAAAACCTATGTGATTTCGATCATCCCTTTTCATGACCAAATAATGGTTTGCGAGTATGCTATACGTTGCCTGAATGGGAATCAGAGGCAGTACTACGTATGATTTTCCTTACTTACTTCTGTTGTACTGCACCTTAGGATCACCATATGTAGTAACTTAGCAACCGAATAGATAATCAAAAACACGTAAGGATATGATATTGTCGAACGGCGCCAGGGTAAACCTCAGAAGGAGATTCGAGAAAAAACTAACCTGTCAAGATTTTGTTGACGTATCCGTAAAAGTTATACGTAACCGTAAGGTGTCGGCCTTTTATAGGGCGTCACAGCCATGAAACGCTGAGTAGTCTGTTTTATCAGTGACAAGAGATAAAAGAAGCAAACTCGAACCAGCTCTGTCCTTCCACCGTTTCAACACGTTGCGAAAAACAGATAAGACTGCTTTACTCCGCATTAGGGCCTTGAAAGGTGAGGAGAAGTCGAGAGATAATAAAAGTTGAGTATGGTGAAGGGGCTCACAAGTAGATTGCAACCTTCAGGACAGTCCCGAGCTGGATGTGTTTACTTAGAATTTACTGAAATTAGAAAAAGTTGGGTAACCCTTTGAACCTGAGAAAATGCGAATTGGTGACATGCGTGACGTAATTCAACTCCTCTGAGATGCCCAACGTGCTCAATCCATTCAGAATAGCATGGGCATTGAATGCGACTTTGGGGTTCCGAATTAACTCATAAACGCGCCGATTTCCAGCTCTTTCTTTCCGCGTAGCCAAGTCTAAATCAAATATTTATTCTCAAAAAAGGAAGCGAAGACTAGGTCTTTGTGAATACTTTGGACGTAATAAATTTGTTGCTGCTCCTCCCAGCCTTCTGCCGCTATTGAATTGTGCTGTAGACAAGGAAATTAAACGTTTTGGCAGCTTCCATCCTTTTGAGATTCACCTTAGCGTCCCTTACGATCAAACTGGTGTGATTTTGGTACACGAAGTGAAAATATTGGTGCCAAATGGACCGGCATTGAATCGGAAAGTAAAGGAGTGGAATTCGTCTGACAGAGGCGCTGGAGCCTTGAAAAATTAGCTGCAGCAGCTGCAATGCTCCCTATCCGCAGCAGGCCGCTGTCTGACGCTCTCTGATGCGACTTCTCGCCTCGTACTCTCGCTCAGGATCTTATTGCCTTAGCACAGCAGCACTACGAAAGGAGTTAGCCCTTAATCCAAGCGTTTTCGACGAATTCTTCGACTTGTTGATCTATTACCGGTCCATTAAGCACCGATACCTTCACATTTGTGTGCATCCCAAACCAGTTTGCCTTTTAGAGGATCTTAGAAGGTTTTGAGCTGCTGTAATGTTTAATTTCGTTGTCTGGCGCACATTTCGATAGCGCAGCGCGTTAAAATATCCCAAAAAGTAGGGTGCAGATAGTAACAGGGTTTCTTTAATCACAATCGACTTGAAAACGGATGTTTTGCCCACCCAGAGGGGCTTTATCCCAGATTAATTCAAGAGCGAGGAAGTGGTATAGTGGCAAGTGGCACAGCTTACAGTGCACCCCCGTTCGGGTTCTGAGCCCTGGACAACCAAGCCCTCCGTCCCTTGGCTAATCGGTTTCAAACTTCTCTGGGAGCATGGAGCCATTAGCTCTCACAGCGGCTGAACCCCACAAGTGACTCGATATCTATAACCTATTACTGACGCACCAGATGCTGAACGATGCCTCTCCCGCAGAACTCCACTGAGTTCTGGTCGAAGTAAGATCAGATGTCGATTTTCGTCGTCATGGTGAGATTTTTTCTGCAGGAGGTTTGGAGAGGGAAGGAGGTGGGCATCCTTTCGCACGAGGTCAGCGTTATTAGGATTTTCTCATTTGTACTGCATGCACACCGTAGCTGAATAGCGTTAGAGACATGAGAAATTCTGAAGAAACTTTAGGATGGCATAAGCAATTGACGCGGCCCATTTTCTTCAAAAGAACAGAGCAATTCAATTTTCGCGTTAGTAAAATTTGAAATCTTTTCAACCTGCACTCTTTAGCTCCTCATCAATTATCACACGTCCCCGAACGGGTAAGGAGCAAATTTGACAGCAAAAACAAACGAGTTCCTAGCTTTTCTGAATTTCTTGAAAAGATCACCTCCTTAAGAGGAGAAATTTAGCCCATCCAAAGAAGTACCCTATGGACTCATTCGGTACTTCCTCTTACGCAGTAGTTTTTTTTTTGAGGAGTACATATCAGTCATGATCAAGCCACGCAAAGCCCCAAAACAGAGTGTCATGAAAGCCATACTAGGCCACGTTAACCGTGACTACATGGCCGGTAGGGCTGAGGTGAAGAGGTGCTGGAATGCTTTGGAATTATGCCCACATCCCTCCATGATAGCTGCAGTGTTACATCCAACCAAATTTCAGAAAATGTACCCGAACTTGTTGCACAAAGTACCACAAGTTCATTTCAAACTGGAATTGTACTCCTGTAGCTCACGAATCTACCGTCAAAGGAGGGTCTTCTCATTATTCAATCAGCCTCGCTTCGGAAGACTCACCGTTTATGTTCCTTGCAGAAAATCACTGTAGTGAATTCGAGTGCCTAGCCCGGTTGAGCATTGCACGGTCGTCTGGCTTCGAGGGGTAGAAGGAGCGGTCTGAGTTTGTGGAGCGCTCACGGGCAAGGTGGAATCTTTTCAAAATGACCTATAAGACACTCACTGGAAGAATGATTTCAAGTGGAAGTTTTCAAATGAGTGCAAAGAAGAGATATTGTCATATGCCATTTTTAGTGACTAGTTTGTCGTTTTTGCTCCTTTCTCGTTTGCTCGTTTGGTAGGACTCATCATTAATGATCATTCTTTGACTTTTTCCCTTTTGTACTTCTTAAACGAATCGTATTTCCAAATTTTCCTCGACGGTTCGCTTGACCCTGCCGCCAACCCTTCGATGGTCCACCTACCAGCTTGTTGCTAGCAGCACCATTGTTCGATGATTATTTTGAAAGGAAAGCATGAGCTTTGTTGGCATGATGGTGACTATGGGGTACCACATGTGAACAACCCCTCCTTGGTCGCTGGCTCGTCCATTGTCGGAGGTCAACGGGTATATGAAGAAGTCTATTTTGCGTGTTCTCGACGAACTTCTTTTATTTTATCGCAACTGGCGGTAGAGGTTCGATCAAAAACCGACCTGCCACGTATTTGCTGATGTACCGTAAAACAGCACGCGATGATAAGGAACCGTTAGGTGTCCTTTTATTCACATTAAGGCCGTGAAGAGCTCACAAGGCCATTCATTTAGTGACGCACGCTGAGCGAATGCGAGCCGGACCACCTTCGCTCCCGGTTCTGTGCTGATAAGGCAGCACTTGTTCTACATAAGGGCCATAAAAGGTGAGAGAACCGCGAGAAGTGAATTGGCAACGGAATACAACAAGACTGCAACTGCAGGACAGTCTTGGGTTGAATATTGTTAATCAAGGATGCTGGTCTCAGAAAAGTATGAGTAACCTCTTAACGCCAATGCTTTGAAAAATATGAACTGGCGAAGTGCATGGTTAATTCGTTTTGACGTGCGCCACACGTCCGCCACCTCCTCGAGCTCTATGGAAAGACTAAATGCGCTCCTCCGCATGAGCACATTGAGTCTCATCAGAGAGCTCGAGGATCAGCAAATTTTCAGACCTTGCCAGCAGCAAAAGTAAGTCTATATCATGTTACCGAACTCAAAAAAAGTCCGGTCAGAAAAATCGCGGCCGTTTCATTGTTTTCAGCACAAGCGGGTTTTTTGACTATAATTCTTCATGTCCCTTCGCTGGAAAAAAGTAGGGGAATAGAGCTTCCAATTGAACAATTGGAATTCAGATTCATTTCAAAATTGACGGAGTCAAAAAATTTGTATCATTGGATCGTAACCTTCTTCAGACTGAACGTTTTGCAAATCATTACACCCTGGAGAAAACTAGAATGTTGGAGCTTTCTAAGGAATACTTGACCGCTTCCAAAATGACATTTCAAAAAACTTCCCGTTGCTTCGTTTTTTTTTCACGAGTTTTTGGAGCTTCTCTCCTCAACACGCGAGTTTTCAACATTCAAATTATTACCGTTCTCTTCAGACTCAATTTCATGGGAATAAGATCACCATGACAAAGCACAAGCTTTTTGCTTCAAAACGGATACTAAACTCTCCAGGAAGCCGCCGACAAGCAAGTCCTTTTTTCCAACTTTGCTTTAAGGCTCCAAAAGAAAAGCTGCCCAAGTGGGCACAATTTTACTAAATTGGGTCCACATTGAAGACATTGGATCTCCTGTAGAACAATATTTTTGTACATGAGCAGTTCGGAATGGACACTTTGCGGTAAGCTACTCCGCCCTGAGGTGTGCACTCGCATGTGGTTAATAGTTGGAGAACCACTCAAAACCTGTACCCCTCAGCTACTGTCGAGGCAACAAATGTTTTGATCAGATGAGTACTTGACTGTAGCCGTCCAAGATTAGAAAACTTTATTAAGGCTAACGTTTCGGCTTCTTCGCCTTCGTCAGAGCCTGAAAAAGTCAAAAACATATGTGACTTGACCGCTCAAACCGTTAACAAAACCCTCTTTCCCACTAGCAGTGAAGGAGGCTGGCTTGGGGAAAGAGGCACGTACAAACAAGTTTTCTGGAGATGTCAGTCGTTCTATCGGTTGATACGGCAATCAACCTAGCTGATTTCACACGTTATGCCAGCCACGCACCACTTCCGGAGGTGGGCGGTCCGGATTGACCAGGCGGCCCTGGATTGAAACCGAACGCCCCGGGGCCTTAACGGGTTTTTCAAGGTGGGAAGTTGCTGCAATGTGTGCAGCTACCCACATACAACCTCCAGGCACGGGAATTACTTCTCTAGCGTGCCTGAGCCCGACCTTTGCCTTTAACTGTCGGAAGTAAAGAAACGATAAGGTATGGGGGGGGGGGTTATGACGCAATTCCATCTCCCTCTGGCTGAGCATAGCTTGGAGAAGAGATACGCGTTCTTCTCTCCCCGTGAGGGGGGGGGGGCTTGCTATTGCTTCACACAACTGTGTGCACCGAAATGTGGAAA
Source organism: Ostertagia ostertagi (assembly GCA_036418205.1). Taxonomy (NCBI): domain Eukaryota; kingdom Metazoa; phylum Nematoda; class Chromadorea; order Rhabditida; family Trichostrongylidae; genus Ostertagia; species Ostertagia ostertagi. Next base: position 11,711 of record MU871771.1, on the reverse strand, counting down.
GTACACGTGAATCAAGCGAAGGTTCACCCATCATGGGGGAAGAGCTTTTGCTGAAATAGGTGGTGAATATGGGGGAAGTTTTATTTTAATTCTAGAATGAACCAGAAATCTGGAAAATTGTGTGAGTTTCAGCAGAGGGAGCGAGACGAGCAATTGACTAAACAGGCACGATAATCGTTCCTATCTTTGAACAGTTCCTAACTGGAATGTGATACACTCAAGAGACCCCAGTCTGTCACAACTTCAGCTCATGTGTGTATAAACGAAGCGATCGCGTGTCAGAAACCTTGAACGATTCATGTGAAGAGTTCATTACAATACGAGGCAAACCTAAGGCAAAACACAAGGAGCACAATTCAACTCAATATCACGCTTTCTTCGTCTCTTTCATTGCGCGTCTATCCAAAATGTATTTCACTGCTTTGCCCACGAACTCACGCAACGGAAATGTACGGTCCCTATAGATATCTGAAACGCACTGAACACAACACTCTCTCTATTAAATTAATTTTGGATTTTTGTTTCACATATTTTAAGAGTATGGCCGTTGAAGTCTCAAGCAACAGTTCCATTCATAGACTGAAATTCAACTAGGCTGCTAATTCTCAATCTCACCTCTTATAACATTGAAAACACTTTAATTCTGAGAAACGGCGAAGAACAAGTCATTGTTCATTCTCCCTCGCGGTCATCTTTCATTGACGCCTTCCTCTTCTAGACGTCAAGAATGAACCACTTCCAAATCTTCTTTCAAACATAAAATAATCACGCAATGTTAACTTCTCTCTGCTGAGGTAAACGTCAATAATCAATATAATCTGGAACGTGAATCACCTCATTCAAGTAGCAGAATACATTCAAAACTGCAAGTTTGAATTTCCAATGATGACCAGACACTTGAATCACGGGTCGGGTTAGGTCCCAATAGCCAGCCAATTTTATTAGGTACCGGATATCATAGTGTCGCTTTTCTGAGTTCAGGAAGTTTTGGGGCCGATTACTATGGAAATCAATACGCCTAAGGACCTACTTATAGCACTCAATCATAATACATAACCGAACATATGTTGCGGCGTACCGTCTTCATTGTTGTTCACAATTTAACTTTCGGCCCATATGTCTATAACTTCCTTCCTGAAATTACCTGAGTACCTAGTGTGCACCTTCGCAAATGTGTGTACCAAATGCATCAAATGCTTCAAAATTCTTCCTGAGAGCTGTAACCTCCGCCCACCAAACCAGCATTGCATTTGTTGGAGGGAATACTACCATTTAAAATGCTCATCGGTTTTTCACAGTTTTCTCAAAAGACAGTAAAGTCTTTGAAGGGATGCCCGCAACCGTCGTCAAAAAGGTGGTCCTAGTTAAATCAGTCGAGACGGGGCTGCACCAGTCTTGTGCTGAAATGGTAGGACACTTTAGCAGTGATTGAACAATGGTGCTCAATTGCTTAAAGGAAGACGATTGCACAAGAAATTCTAATAAATGTGCTCATCTGCTACTCACGTGTGCTCAAAAAGGGTGCGTTTTTGACCCCTATGTGGCAAAAAAGACTCCGGGAAAAATTGTCCAGTTGAGCTGGTAAGTAATAAATTTTCCACCAAACAGTGCAGACCCTACTCTAACTAAATGTATACATATTTTGTCCAGGCCCAACTGTTTAGCAAGGTAGAGGGATGATTTGTCAGATGATGTCAAATTCGACCTACCTCTCTTTTTCGTCTCAAAAAATTCCTAACTTTAATCGTACGAGGTTTTCACTCATACTGGTAAATGGGAAAGGGCTAATGAGTCATTCGATGGATATGCCGTTTCACTCACTGGATTTTGAATTAAAATATTGGTGGTCCGAAACTCGCGGTGAAAAAACGACACTAAGATATCCGGTACCTAATATTCGTAAATTGGGCTCCAACGCCAAGGGAGCAGGATGCAATGACACTCTCGCCACTCAAAAGTAGGTGCCGCGCAGGGAACTAACCAGGAAGGTCTTTCAGGACATGGAGCCCTTTTTGAAAACGGTTTTTTGCATGATAAAGGGGCACATGCATGGAAGTACAAAACTAGGCTCCATTTTTTCTGAGCGGCCCTCCTAATGCCAAAAAAGGTATGAAAAATTCTCCAGAGTCGTATGATCTGTCCCGGCTGGCACACAAAAAATTTTGCAGTATAACGTTTATGACCCCTGTTTAAAATGACGACAATACTTGAAATCCCGCAACTATATGATATAGTACCTGTCACTTACAATCATGGGCTATTACTTATCTCTCTGCCTAGCTATTGTCCTGCCAAAACAAAAAATAGGGGCGAAACTTTTACGGCGGTCTAAGCCCCTCGGAATGGTGCCCGATGAGGTCTGAAATAGGTGCACACCATCGCGCCCTAAATACATGATTCACATTCGTGCATCCAGCGCCTATAAATTCACCTCCTTTCATAGCCTGCAGTTCTACAGAAAACAGAGTTCTTGGATCCCGAATCTCAAAAATAGGACCATAGGTAACCCATAGTCGTACGCCGCAGACGGCCCACCTCCGAGACAGCTTCTAAATGATGAAGCGGACACATCTGGCGGATGGTGACCCTCCCACCGCAGTTCTGCCCACGTAGGCAATCTGGCCGTCACACTTCTTCTTGCTCAATCGGCATTGCCCTTCTGTCCTGATACGTCTGGACAAGTGATGTTAAAACGCCGTGCAATCTGCCTTCAAGGGAAATGGAGTAGGTGTTCCTTGCGAAGAAAATGACAACTGCACTTTTCTGGCGTTCGTTAGATGCAGTTGGTGTGATCGCGCCTGTGATTCAGATGCTTCATTGAGTTTTACCATAACTGCTAGTTATTTATTGCTTGTAAACGGAATTTCGTACACAACTGAAAAACATGGTACTACGAAATATCGCAGAATTGTGGGAGAAAGTTCTTGGAAATGACACCTATAGGCTTTAAGTTCACGCGCAAGCACATGCAAATGCAAAAAAGTGATAATCGGAAAAATGCAAAAATCCGAGCGGGGAACCGAACCAACAACTTCGAACAAACCGTGCCAACCAGAGTCCATCACGCTATCCACTCGACCATCCGACCACCGCTGTACGATGAATGTCAACGACTCTGATGAAACTTCCTTGTGCTTTTGAGCACTTATTATATACAATTTTTGTTTTGGCTTTATTCCACGCTGTTGTCCAGGTGAAGGAAACCTTCTATTATGCGCCACTTCAACGCTACGAGTGATATAAACCACGTTGAAGGCCTGAAAACTGCGATTTCTGAAGAAACTTTTTCCACTCCTTTTTTGGCATTAGGAGGGCCGCTCAGAAAAAATGGACCCAGTTTTGTACTCCATGGTCACCATCAGCCAAACCTACCGCTTGCTATCATCTCGAAGCTGTTTCCAAGTGGGAAGCGTGCATGCCGTACTGACTATGGGCTTACCCATGGCCCAATTTTTGAATTCGGGCCGAAATCTTGATCTTCTCTAAAACTGCGGCTATAAGGGTAATTATAGGCGCTGATTACGAATCTGACGTCCATTTTTGATGGAGGCGCGATATTGCGCCATTTTAGCCTCATCGGGCACCATCGAAGCCCATGATTGTAAGCACAGTACCTATTTTTATCGGCGGCAACATTTGGAGTCATTTAACAGGCGCTAACATGAAATGCAAAATTTTGTCATCAGCCGGGACCGATCCCTCGACCGATTTTTCATACCTTTTTTGGCATTAGGAGGGCCGCTCAGAAAAAATGGAGCCTAGTTTTGTACTCCATGCATGTGCCCCTTTATCATGCAAAAAACCGTTTTCAAAAAGGGCTCCATGTCCTGAAAGACCTTCCTGGTAAGGCCTTGCCTTGCGCGCTGCCGCGCTGCCAGCGTAATCCACCACGGCATACGTGGTCTCTGCGTCCTCTCGCGTACGACGTACTATCTCGCGTTCTCCCTCTCCTCGCAGCGCTGTGTCTCTCCGTCGTACTACGGCCGGCCTCCTAAGGGAAATTTAGTGTTTTCTATGGTGCTTTTTGCTTTTTCTCCTCACTAATGTTCCTCATTGCACCCCTTGCCCTAATGTTGAAGCAAAATGCATCAATTCAATCCCGACTCGTGCCTTTAAACATTCATTTGCGAGCCGACCTTGTTCTTGGTCTAGAGCGTTTTCTGCTGGGTTTGCAGTTTCCTTTTCCTGGCTTTTTGTTGCCATTTGCAGATCCGCTATTGCTAGACTTGTTCTGAACGAAAATCGGAACTTCCATTAGGAAACACAAAAGTAATACCATAATTCTATGAAATCTTCCAGGAGAATGTGGATGCTGTTTCCAATTTATGACAAGATAATGCTAAGATCACTTTTCTATGAAATGAGTTCTTCATTCTTATGAAAAGAAATCAGGCACCATTCAACTATCATAACACTAATTGTAAGACTCTGTATAGACCAAACCGCATTCGACTTGCACACGATTCTGAATGGAAGTAAAATGCATGGAGCATCCTGGAACGTAATTGATCAACGTCTAATGCCTGGCCAACACATACTCTGATAATCTTACATTATTCTACTATTTGATGAGTGCGTGGTGACTTGATTTCCTTGAATTATGTGCCTACTGAGTGAAGTGAAACTCTGAGTAGAAGTGATCACTAAAACGTTATCCAAATCCAACAGACAATTCCAGTGGAAGCCACTAAATCCTTTCTTAACGGTATCGGGAAAAATATCCATTGCTCATAAATCATCATTTTTAGACATGTCAGGTATTTCTGGCATTTTCTCATGCAATAATTTCATAGAACATATTGTGAGAATTCAGGGGGCAATAAAAAAGCACATTTTTGTCCTCCCTTTCCAGATGGATTCAAGCACACTTTGACTCAATTCAGACCGAATGGTCCAACTTATTATTGAAGAGCGCATTCCATTCTATAAGAAAATCTCATAGTGGCCACCTACGTGGACGGCATCAGAAGAATTTGCCCTGGAAACATGGTGCACTGGTCGAGCTCACAAGTCTTCATGACGATCATTATCGCAACGAACCTTTCTTCAAAATGTTTCGATGGGGTTTGCGATATTGGGAGCTGATGTCTCTAGAAAGCTATCTAACACTTAATCGATTTCACGCTAAGAGAATTTCCCCTACCTCCTCAGATTTCGGAAAAACCTTCGCTCAAACATTGGAAAATTTCACCAGATAGGCTAACTGTCCAGCCGAGAATTGATCTATGATTTCCATTTGAACACGAGAGGAGGAGATGTTGAGCGCAGGGACTACGTGTTAAGTCATTTAACGCGCCGCTGTGGAATAGGGACCATGAAATCTGGAAAAAAGCAATCGATCCATTCACAATACAATGGACGATGTTGAATACGCGGCGCGTTCTGGGGCAACTGCTGAGACCCATCTCTCTTGAAACGATCATCGATCATAGCGGGAATTACTGCCAGCCATTCAAACAGTTTTTTCTCGAGCCAAAGCTCGAGTGCATGGCGCAATCTGAGGTAAGGCTTTCCAAAAGTTTAAAAGCATATTCTTATAGAACTCGACGAGCTGAGTTCAACGCTTTTTTCAGATTTCGAAAATCTTGATTCTGAAGCGAGTTATAACGAAAAAACGAAAAAGAAACGCGAATTTGCGTTTTTCGCGTGTTTTTTTCGATTTTTTACGGCGAGTACCGTAGTTTTCCACATGGTTAGACTCGCCACAGAGAGACGAGTCCAATGGTGTAGAGCACCAATCATTTGACCCGCTTTGGGGGGAGTTATGAAGGGGCGACGCTTTGCGACGCTGCAAATCCGTCGCTCAGCGGAGAAATTTCAAAAGTTAGTGGCGGTATTGTAACTTCTCCGGGACATTACCTGTAGATTCTCTCTTGACGCTGGTTACTTCAATAAACACCAGTGTACGAAACCATTTCAGCAATAATCAGTGCGTAGAAGATAATCGAGTATATAGTCGCGAAATTCCAATCAAAAGAAGATGTAATGGTCATGAAAAATGGTATTTTAGTCATTTCTATGTACTGGGACTTCAAAAGTCCTTTGTTGGTGCGTCCAGTGAAAAAATATACTCAGATCCATTAGTTATCATTTTACTTCTAGACTCTCTTTCTATTTACAACTCTTAGATAGCGAGAAAACAGTGAAGCGCTTCTATTTCTTATTCGCTTCCTTGAAAAATTTCCGCTCGCAACACATTCCGAGTGTTGCCAACGAATCACACTTGCAATGGTGAAGGAGGGAGCGGATTTTCAGGTGGCCGGATCCGTCCTCGTTACATACTCGACGCAGATATCTTCTCAACTAGGAAATAGAAGAAGAAAGAAAGCGCAAACCTTCCGCTTTCCAAAACTATCTTCCCTTTTTCAGGATCTTACGACATTAGAGAGATATTGCTTTTGAAGTGGCAAAAACTAGCATGAAAATTTCAGGCGTCCTCGACGTTTACTCGACGAAATTTGAGAGACCCTATCTTTCTGCATGGAAGACTTTCAGAGCAATTTCAATACTTCTTGGAAACGCGAAATCCAGCTCTATCTAACCTACCTCAAACTGCTTCAAAGGTTATGAAATGGAGGAATGCAACCTTTTCATCGAGGGTGTAGATTTCGACGGTTTTTTTTTTCGGGATTTCAGCAAATCTGACCCAGTGACAATCGCGCCGCAGCTGCCGTTGAATCGGCCGTTGATTGATACACTCGGCTGTTTCGATATACTCAAGCAGGAATAAGATTAAATCCCGTGCCTTCAGGATTTCTGTGCATTTCTGAACGAACCTGACTTTGAGGTCACACAAAGTTAATGCCTCTTTCCTCGAGTCGATATTTCAGTAAATACACAAAAGTGTGCAGCGATGAAAGACAGTGCATAGATGACAAGATGAGGCGTCCATAACATTATTTTGCAGGATTTTTTTGATTAATTAATTGAATTAATTTGCTCTGTTTTAGGGGGTCGTGCCAGGATCTCGATTTCGGGGGGGGGGGGTCGTACTTCTGCGACCACGTACTCGACACGATTTTCACCCTGCTCCCCCTTTCGACATCCGCTCCGCCAGTGATGTTCCAAGCAACAGCATTTTCGTTGATCATTTTGAAAGGGGATTCCACTTTGAGCAGCTGTATTCTCTAACTTTTCTGCCGAATGTGTTATCAATGAGAGCATGGGCTTTGATGGCATTGCTGGCTCGTCCACTGTCGGGGCAATGGGTAAAGGTTTATTTTGCGCTTTTGACGCATTTCTTTGATTTTTTCATCACTGGTGGAGAAAGTTCGAGTAAAAACCGACCTGCCACGTATTTGCTTATGTGGCAGTAAAACAGAACGATAATAAACCGTTATGTGTCGGCCTTTTATCACATACTGGAGCCGTGAAAAGTTCGGGAGTCTGTTTGATTAGTGACACACTCTAAGAAAAGCGACCCGACCCATCCCTTTCCATCTACGCTTCTTTGCCTGATAAGGCAGCTTTTTGTTTCGCATCGGGGCATTGAGAAGTGAGGGAATCCCGAGAGAGGACGAGTTGAAATGGTAAAGGAACACAGCTAGATGCAACTTGCAGGACAGTCTTGGATTGAATGCGGTTAATCAGAAAATGCTCGGCTTAGAAAAGGATGAGTAACCCTGCAGCAGCCAATGCTTTCAAAAAAGGTGAACAGGCGAAGTGTGTGTGCATGTCGGCCCTTTGAGATGCGCTACACGTCCCAAATCCCTTCAGAATTACATGGGCAGATTTGGTCAGGTCAACCGAGGGTCAGCAAATTTTCAGACCTTGCCAGCAAAAGTAAGTCTATATCAGATAACCGACCTCAGAAAAAATTGCTCGCTTCAAAAAATCACCTCGCTAGACCGTTTTTTACGAGATTTTGGAGCTACTCTCCTGAACGCTCGAGTTTTTAACATTCAAATAATTACCGCTCCCTTCAGACTCAATTTTATGGGGTACAATGATCGCTATGACAAAGCATTGGCTTTTTACTCACAAAATATGAAAGGATAAAAGATAAGGCATCTGCCGATGATCGATCGACCGCGGTAGGGATGGAAGGCTTGGTTGGCCCGGAACGACTCACGACCCAGGATTTGATCCCCGGACCGCTCGCGTGGTAAGCGTGCCACTTGCCACTACACCACTTCCGCTCTCATGAGAGATAATATTTTCTTTTCAGAAGGTCATTGACAGACAAATCGCTTTCATTCCAAACATTTCTTGTAAGCCTTTAGCGGTCAATCTGTGGTCATTCTTTTAGTAACTCAGGCCCACTTTGGAGCCATTATATCTCCTGTAGAACGATTGGTACATTAGCAGCCAGGTAGGGCACTTCTGCAGTAGATTCTGCTCTGAGGTGCGCCATGCACTCGTTTGTGGTTAATAGTTGAGAAGCATTCGAAAGTTATACCCCTCACCTACCGACAGCAAATGTCTTGATTCTAATCGTTCAAAGCTGTGAGCCTGAGCCTAGAGCTTTATTCACATCTGTGTTACATTTCGTCATTCCACACATTGCGACGTTGAATCCAGCGAATACGACCCCCCTTCCGCTGGTCAATACGACCTCCCCCCCCCCCTTGGACTACGAACTTTTGGCCCTGACTACAGGTCCATCGGGTCGGAATTCTCCGATTATGCAATAGTAGACAGTAGTTTGGTCAATTTTTGCTGGTCACACAAACAGGGTCAACCGTCCGTTGGACAAAGTCCAACGCATGGCTCTCTAGCGTGTGAGAGTAATGCCGAGAGTGAACGTACGCACGGAGACACAGACGGCTCGCGGGTGGCGAGAGTGAATGCCGGCGCGGAGAGCGGTGAACATCGGCCAAAA
>MU871768.1:3201-18488 GCA_036418205.1 Ostertagia ostertagi | reverse complement strand
CGATTGCACTTGTTTGATATTCAGTGTTTCAAATGTTGTAATAGGGCACTTGGAATTTTCGCGATCCGTCGCACGTTTCGCGTCAATCGCGAAAATCGTGGACTCTGACGCCAGCCTTACTGTTCCTGGAGTGAACTACTGCTCTGCAATGGCCTTCGCCCTCGGCCGCGGCCTCAACGCGCATTGCATACAAGTCCGAGGATCACAAAAATACACTAACATACGTTCGATTCGTACTAATGCCTAAGAAGAATCACGATAACCATGGTGGAGATAACCTCTGAAAATCTTTATAATCAGAGCAGTATAACATCTGTGGTGGATATATTCGTGCCCATTTTTCACAGTGGGTCTGTCTAAGTCGATATCGTGCTCGAAAGTGTTTCTCAGAGGTATTGAGTCTTCATCTTTTTTTCAATGGATGAAGCTGGTGCTTGCCTGCAATCGCTAACATATTATTACAATTTTCTGACAGGAAAAGATCTTTGTATGCTTTTGTTTACGAATATCACAACAAGAACTTTAAGTTTTTACAGCTTTTTCCTCTTCTTTCGGTTTTCCTTGGCAATAAAGAATACTTCTATACTTGCCATGAGGGGCAAAGGTCCAAGACCGAGTGTCAGCAGCTTCGCATTGAGTTTTGGAAGGTTGTTGTTAAATGCGTTCCGGCATCGGAAAACATTTTTTTGGGGGAGGGGGAGGGGTTACGATCCCATGCGATGTTACACGAATGATTGTAGTGTTGCCAAGTCGGAAGCGTAATTGACCTACCGCAAAATAGACTGTGGTATTTTATCTGCTCGTAATCGTTCCTATTGCTTGCGATCGCTGTGGTTGTTGAATGATGATTTCTAGTTTACTTTTTTCCATTACAGGTAATTTGTGTTGGTCAGCGATTTATTGGACTACATCATGAATAAAGCAAACGGCGATATAGCGATTGTAGAGGGAGATAAATCCAAGGAAACGGTAATTCCAATCCGAAATTTTATTCAAATACAACGTCATTTTCTGCAACATGAAAATGGATTTCAGGGGATCACTGGAAAAGGAAATGACGTCAATGGAACCGAAAAGAATGTTGTTGATACCAGTGTAACCGCTCAACCAGTTAAAGACGAGCCAGCCACGAAGTTTGTGAAATTTTCATATTTTTTTTCTAATTTCCGTGAACATGTGTTTTATCTATCGCACTATTTCAGGGATTCCAAGCCCATCGTCAAAGAAGAGGCAGCACAGAAGCCCCAAGTGAGTATTCGAGCGCGTTCATAGTCGGTCGTCCGATCGTAACGATCGCACAGCATTGGATGCATATCGATCGTCAGACGTGTCTGAGGTTGGACGATCGGTACATATTTGGCGCTGTGTGATCATTACGATCGTTCTGATTGGACGACCGACTATGAATAACTATTAATTAGTTTGAATTCGAGTGTGGTACAACTTTTTTGAAGATGCCGTAAAACTGGATATTCTATCAAAGCACTTTCTGACATCAGAAGAGCAGATTTAAGAATTGAATTAATAGCAAGATTGGGCGACTGATATCAGTGATGGGGTGCTCTTCTGTAAGATTTTTGAATGAGGCGGTAGTCTTCACCCGGCGCAGTATGGTTGGACAAACCAACTGATATCGCCTTCCTTTGTGTTGTATACCATGTAATCCCCTTTACAATATGCATATTTTATTACATTGATGAATGTATATATGCTCTAAACTAATCAATCGTGACGCGGCGTACTCGCATATGTGCACTCTCACTCAACAAGTACTTTTACCGTCATCTGGATGTTACTTCCTATTTCTGGGGCGATGGAAAAGCTTTTCTTGACCCTATGAGTGGACTAACTTCACTAGATCTCATGTTTTTAGGGCGGAACGCGGAAGACGACGATGTAGTGATACTAGATGATACTGAAGGAGGTGACGAGTTCCTCGTTTCCAGGACAAAACTAAGGAAGAATCTGGCGATAGCGAAAAACCCTCTGAAGAGAAGGCTCAACCTACATCGCACGGTCGCAAAAAGAAGGAGCGAGTATTCAAGGTGCGTTTGGTAGTCGACGACAAAAGTGGCGTTTCATTTTTCCTGTATCATGTGTGTTTTCAGCGCAAAGTGATCCGTATACCAAGAGAAGTGTTTGACTATATGGCAAAAATAGAGGAAGATGGGACTATCAGACTCAATGTGACCCAGTTTTCACTCTTTTTCTCGAACGAAATATCGAAGAAGTTCGTGCCGAAGTTCTTTGAGGATTTTGAACTTGGACGGGAGCTGCTCGCATCTTTCTGCCAGCATGTGACAATTCTAGGTGAGTGAATTTGGTGGGAGCAACTACAGATTGCTGTGCCTCTATGGAATTGTCAGTGTCCCGCCAGCGGCGAAGAATCCTTCCCTTATCGTCGAGTATTTTTTGTTTTTACATAAGTTGTTGCCTCTAAACAAGTCACATTCTTGTTTGCAGCTGTTTTTCCAATGATCCAGCTGAACGTGCAGCGCAAGAGAAGAGGTTGCAAGCAATGGTCGAGGTTAGTGTTGCCATAGCGCGGAATGCAATACCGCTATATGTGGAATATATAAATTTTGCAGGGTCGCAAGAAATTCGCGGAGAGACAGAAGCGGAGAGAGGCTGAAATTGCATCAGGCGCGAAGGTATGTTTCAAGATGATTCTCTAAATTCCAAATTCTATTTCTTCCCGGTTAAGATATTGCCCGCGGATGGAAATGCGAATAAGAAGGCTGAAAACAATAAGAAGTCCCCAGGGAAGGTTGAGGAGCAAACCACCAAGAAAAATGCTGACCAGGAGAAGTTGCCGAACAAGTGCGTTCACTTTTTCGTATTTCTAACATAAAATTCAGCTCTTCTGCTGAATTCACTCTGTAGGCTTTAGGTGCAGCTGAGGATTAATGTATTGGGTTGACCCATAATTTCTGGCCGATTTTGGTTCAAATTCAATTTTCTTCATGTCAAATTAGCTTCATGATGAAATAAGTTAATATGTTGAAGAACACATCAGGACCTTCAGCCAGGATGTTTCAGAAGCTCAAATGCGCAAAGGGATAATTAAGTAGGAATCAAAATAGATCAACAACCAAACCCAACGATTTTGCCTTGCGACAATTTTAAGAAGAACCTTGCAAGGAGCGCGGTAGGCAAGATCAGCGCTACGTTTGCCCCAGTCTTTGCTACTGATCGGGCACTGAGCTATTGGCTCAATAGCATACGCAAAGGCGATAGGAGCTGCAAAGTTCGACCTCATCACGGACCCCAATCACTTTCGATGAGGACCCCTTGCGCTACGAATAGGAAGTGCATCCGGACGCTATTAGCAGGAAACTGTAGCAAACATCTGGCGCAGCCTACGCTCCATGAGTCGACACCTGAATGGAATGGCTGTAGCAGAATGAAGCCTCGATGGAAACAGCATGCATCGACTGACCATGACCGAGAAGCACGCCTGACCATCTGCAGAAGTTTCATTCTGCGACCGTATAGACAAGACATTCCCTAGTTGGTCACCAGTGCAGATGAGTCATGAGTCCCTACGATAACAACACGCGGCTCGCCCGGTGGCTACCTCGCAGCCTGGACGCAGCACATCAACCAAAACCCGAGCTGTTTCATCAGGGTGTGACCCCCGTTTTGTTGGATTCGCTGGGTATCCTGTTTTGGGAACCATTTCACTTTATGCAGACAAGCAGGTAACCATGGAATAGCTCCCGAAGTTGGCCGCAGCAGTGCGGAGAACGGTTCGAAACGTCTCAAAATCTCCTTTCTCCGGAGGACCGCCCGAAATCACATTGCAAAGATAACTCGCCACGTTTCGAGGGAAACTGGCTGGACCACGACACCACATCTATCGTATAGCCCTTACGTTGCTCCATCGTACTATCACCTCCTCAGCCCCTGAAGCAGCAGCTAGGAGAGGAAAAAGTCAGTAAATACAACCACCCCAAAAACGACCTCTTCGAGCTTTTCATCTCACAGCTTCTCTCGTTCTGGAGGAATGCATCCATTCGTTCCCTAGCAAATGGGTGCATATCAGTGATTATGATGGTGGTTATGTTTTTGATCAATTGTTCTTTAGGAAAGATAAAACTTGAATAAATCAAAGTGTTGAAATTCGGCCAGAAATTATGGGTCAACCCAAATATTTTGTGCTTCTTTTTCACGCTCTCGTAAACTCATTTCCATGTTTTGCGACTAGTCAGTGGAAAATGCTCACGAGTGGGACGTCATATAATTGCAGAAATCACATGCACTCCTTTTTCTTCCCAATTCACGTTGAAATTGGAGTTTTGGAAGAAGGTGTCAGGTGGTTTGTCGCCGATGTTCTGGACAGTCCGGGGGAAAGGTGTTTGATTAGCCCACCATTGAATTGAAGCAGTCAAGAATCACGAGTTATGCCCTGGCAGAATGTGTTCCATGTCTGCTCTGTAAGTGTTGTCGTGTCCAGTTAGTGCTATATGGGATTATTGAAGTGGCCGTCAAGAGAGGAACTTCCATGCATGAGCATGTGCAAGTGGGCGGTGCATGCACATATTCGAAGTATTAAATACCCATTCACTTCATATGTTCCAAAACCTTTTTGCACAACGTCATTCACGTGCGTTTCTCAAGTATCGCTCTGGATAACGGCTGTATTTTGTCCCACCCACCCACTTCCCCTGCCATTCTTTCGAAATGTCTAACACCATCGTTTCCCAAAACTAATTTGCACATGCATACATTTATGACTTGTCGAAGGTATTGGTACAGGCATCATCCGTTTGTCTGTGTGATATTTGTCACTGAAAGATAAAATTCGCGGTTCTGGAGTGATATTCGCGTACAGTGGTAGGTAAAAATCTAAACGGCCAGTAGTCATTATAAGTAGGCTGATATGTGACAGCCATTAGTGTGACTTGCAAAGAATAAGGCAAGTGCGCTGTTTTCGCAGTTCATCGAACTCAGATAGAACGTTTTTTGTTCTGTCCAGGGTCGCATGTTCAGGTTGAACGATATGGGTGTTCTTTGAGAGCGACTCATTTTTGATTTTTTCAAATCGTTAAATGATCAAATAGGCAGGTCCCTCTCATTGAATCAGTTTCAACAACGTTGAAGATCTTAAATAGTCTTTTAATTACTTTAGCTATATCCCAAATTAGTTGCCTTGGGAGGCAATAACGCTCTCGGCAATGCCGCTTTGCGACCCTTCACTTTTCACTAGTTGGCGGCGCACTCAAGAGTGAAATACGAACTCATCAAAGTGTCGATTCAGTGAAAGCAATCTGCTTCCTGGTCGACCATAGCGGTCTGCATTTTGTCGCATTTTCAGAAAGCGTACTGCGGAGCCCAGTGCTCCATCGTCAACTCCCGATAGCGGCACAGCCGCTAAGCAACCTAGGTTGGATGAGAAGAATTACGCCCAGTCGAAAAATAAAAAAAGTAAGTTGAGTTGTTCTGTCTACAGTGTCTACACTGGTGTAAACTTTGCTACCACTCCAGAGTAGAAGTGGGTGCATCATATCGCAGTTCTTCCTTACCTTTCGTTAGGAAGTTCTGGATGCGTTGTGGTGCTACCCGTAAACATTTGGCCACTTGTTTGAATCGAGTGGAGTGTGTACGTTCATCTACATTCCCGGGAGAAGACTTGGTTAGCATGGCATGCTTCGGTGTTTTCCGAAAGCACTGCTAAGGTTACTAGAATTTCCCACGGAATGTTGTCTATTAGCTGGTGACAACATTCACAGCTGGAATCCCTTATTTCCTTCTTCGGTATGGTAGAGAGGTTATGCCCGCGTTTTCCATAATTAGGGGGAGAAGGTAGATGTAGTCATCCTCAATTTTGCCACACTAGGAACATCTACACGCTTATTCGAATGTGTGGAAATGATTACCCTTCCAAGTCTTTCTGCTCTCGTACAGTACATGTGAATGTCTTTAAAACGTATTATGACTTTGCTATAATGGACTGTTTTCCAGCCTTCCCAAAGAAAACTCCATCCGCTCCTGCGAAAGCTGGTGCACAGAATGCCCCAAGGGCTTCCCAACGAGGATCATCTTTCAAATCTTCTTCGAGAGGTGGTCCTATTCGGAACCTAATGTCTAGAAGGCTTTCGCCATCTTATCGTGGATCGGGGTCGTCTCCTTTTGTGTCTCCACTAATGGGCCGTAGAGAGTGGCAGAGCGGTCCGGCACCGTTCCAGAATCAACGCTACCCGCAAGGCAACATGTATGAAGAGCAGGTGCGAGTAGCTAAATTTAATAGGTTTTCCGCTTGGTCGCTTCGTAATTATTTTTTGCTTATGCATTTCAATTTGCTCATGGTTCAGATGCGATACGGTGAGCCTTATCCGTTCAGTGATCGCAGAGGAGGTGATACGTGGGTAAGACCTCCAACCCAACCAGAGTGCGTCACTTTTTACAAGCTTTCATTTTATGCTTCTGAATTTAAGTTTGTTCTATTTTAGTGAAATGTATAAGCTGGAGTCAGTGATGCGCAGAGCTGCGCAAGAGAATTCGTCGTCATTAGAAGCAGTGAGACAGGTAGAAAAAATGGGTCTGGGTTCAGTTGTGGGCGCAATACTGAATGTTGTGGATCGTAGGGTATGTGACTTTTTGTGATTGGGTATTTTTAACAAAGTGTACAATTTGTTTGATGGTTTCAGAAGAAATTCACTTGGCCGTCACTATCTTAAGGTTATTTTTTTGCTTAAGTGGGTGTAGTATCTTAGGTTCTGAGAGGGAGAATCGTTTTCAATTTTAGTCAAAAAATGCCGAATGAAGGGAGAGGTTAGCTAAATGTTACGTATTAGGTGTGGTGAGGAGAATATGAGAGTATACATTGACTATCGAAGAATATTAGAACATGCGCTGAGCATTTTTTCTGAATAACTATTTTCAGAATCCTGGATTTCCGACGTATGATACTCCATCGCGTGGAATTCCACCATTGATTGATGAATCCTATGGAAGGTGAGTAATTCAAATGGTCGGATGCAGTCCGTTTGAGCATCACTAAAGCAGTGGTGTTCGGTTTATGCCTTTATATTATTAAAAATTCCTCTTGTTCACCAGTGAGATACTGCGAGAACTGAATGTCAGTGACATTCTCCCGAGTTCAGTATGGCTGGTGTCGAGTCGCGGTCCGTCTCGCGAATCGCGCTTATCACGATCACAGAAATCACAAGTGCTTCGATTAATAGGTGCTCTCCAATCCCGCCGCCATTTCTGCTGGATGGTGATGGTTGATGGCGACTGTTCATGATTCTACTTGTTTCATATTCAGTATTTCAAATGTTTAAATGAGACACTTGCGACTCTGGCACCAACCTATAGAGTCTTAACGAAATTCAACTCGATGTGTCCGCTGTACGGCTGCGCATTGAGCTCTCTTCTTTATCAGATAGTACATCACTTGCATTAAAGTGCTGGGTTTAGTTACTGTTGAAAGGGACGATTTTTGGTTATTTGATGTAGCGAAAATTTGGGGAGGATACAAAAAGCAATCTTCTGGACGCTAAAATCTGAATGTGAAGTGTAGTAGCCATAGAGTAAACGCGGAAGGCGTTGTCGTTATCGTAGATTTTAAGGGACCCTCGCATGTCCGGTGGTCTCGATTACAATCCTAGTCCTATTCGGGATATTAGCAGATATGTGGAGCCACTAGACGACTTCTGTGACAGGTACTCAGTAGTACTTTTGTCCGCTAGAAGAAGTTTGTTAAACGTGCTAGTTAATTAGAATTCAATTAGAAATGATAGCTCTTATCTTTGTCTGCTTTCTCAACATTGGTAACTTTTGTCATTTATACTGCTCACTTGTTAAATCCTTATTATTCAGCTCTCGCATGGGGCCATCACAGTCTCGTCCTGAGCGTATCACTTATCCAACCATGGGCGGAGGCGGTGCTGGCAGTGGTGGTGGAGGTGGAGGCGCTCCTCCGGTTAGTTGTCATTATGTTACGAGATCACTTCAGATTCACGATTTGCCCACAATAGTTTTGAAAAGAAATTGTGAACATTGATGATTTTGTACGGAAGTTTTTTCTCTATTTTCTGGTCATCAGTGCATGTGTATGGATAAGAAAGCGCTATAGCGTAGTACAATTGAACTTGTCTTCTATTTCAGTTTGGGCAGTCATATCCGGCTTTCGCCGCTCAGTCATTCGGAGGAATGATGGACTACGGGATGTGAGTCGTATTTCTTAGCTTTTGACTAACCTAAGATGGCCAAAGTTCAGTGTTTATTTAACAAGCTTACGGTAAGCGGTTCAAGTGAAAAGAGGCATTTTGTAGAAATAGAAAATGAAAAGAAACAGTTATGAAGAAGTTTTCTCGTGAACTACTGAAACGATCAAACTCGTCTGAGTTTCTTCTCGCGTTTGAATGCTACTTATACAGTGAGAGCCACATGATGAACAAGTCAATGTTCTTGTTCTCGCAGACAAGTCTAGTACCAAGTGACTGTGCCCGGCTGAATGGAAGGCTTGGTTGCCTGGTCTTCTTGAGACCTGGGATTCAGCCTTTCTGTAAATCTATACCCCTCTGCTGAATTTACAAACGAATAGATTATTAAATGTGGAGCAGCTACTGAAATGTAGGACCAAGTTAGGTCTTCGTTCAAGAAGACAACGCAGAGGATCATAGGTGTACCTGGTGAAAATGGAGCTTGAGGGGGACACTCTACAATGCTTTCTAACCAAAGATAAAAATGACAGCGCTCATGACACGTAAGTCGACTCTTGAAGTAGGGTGGAAGAGTGGAAGAGCCGCAGGTAGATGACCAGGTGCAAGAAACTGGGTAGGATATGAACAAGATGTGGGATGTAGGGCACTCACCGTCCTTATCAGGTTTGCACTTCTTATATGTCGTCTACGTATTGTCTTATCCTTAGTATTAGAGTCCAAAGTGCTCTCTGGTACTAAAAATAGAGAACAACTAGTGCCCCTCCCTAAAATCCGTTCTCACCATGCACTTGCTGTTCTTACTCATTAGTGAAATGTCTGATGGCGTATTTGTAGAAGACACTTTATTCTAAGGTATGACCGCCAAATCTTTAGCTCGACTCATCGCCCTGTTCTACATGGCAATCTTTAACACAGTTGTTTATATTTTGAAAATATCGGATTCGTCAATAATAATTTGTAGCTAGATAAGGAGTCAGCTTTAACAGTTCACCATTTTCAGGAGCCGTGGCCGCAGCCCAGCTGGCAGATCGTATAGATAATGGATCTCGAGAGATAATTCTCACTGTTTTGCGATGTATTGGTCCTTGTGTCTGATTTCGCATTCCGACGCTACCTCGTTCTATATATAATATTTCTCCCCAGTACGTGCGTGTGTTCGTTGCGTGCCTCTTTAAACTCTTGAAGTGTTTTATTGCATCATAATTTATTTGTTCAGCTGCGTTTTGTTGCGCTGTAATTATCATCAATTGTCAATCCCGTCATTGGTTTATTTATCGGAAGTCAGTAATATGTATGACATATGATCTGTTGTAATAATTCTTCAAACTGAGATGAGTACAATAATCACCGATCATTTTAAGTTAAAACGTCCAAGGGCGACTACTTTAAAGCAAAATAAATTTGATTAGCAAATTTTGTATCAGCAATGAATATCAGATAAACTGAACAAGATGGAACGAAATACAATAAAACTATTCAAACATTACAGTGCATCGGAAGAATGGAAAGAACTTGCCCCGTTCCGATCAACGATGCAGGAGCTTCGTCAATTGAAGCAGTGACATAGCTACACAGGGTTCGCTGCACGTGAGTGTGCTTTCTCAAGTGGGGAATCCCTCCAGAGATCATAGGCATACAGACGGAAGATATTGCTTGTGTTTCAAGAGGGTTTAGTAAAGCTTGAGAGTCGGGTCATACGTTTACAGTTCGAGTGAGGAGTAGTTCATATCCACCTACGCGATTGATACATATATACTTCATGAAAACAGTACTCAAGACTGCAGAATAGTAAGATCGCCAAGTATGACCCCATCATTGGGGTTTGCGAAACAAAAGTTGTGGTTTCTTGTTCTTCCCCCTTTGATATTTTGAATTTGCATGCTTTTGACTAGTCCATTTTTCATTGTCACAGTCCACGATTGCTGCTTCCTAGTAACCGTGTACTTAACTAGTTTATTCGGACCGGTCTTCCATCGCAGAGTGTGGACCACCCCCTTCTTCCCCCTTGATCGAATACACGATCACGCCAAGAGCAACAGACCACTGTTTAATAAAATTAAAACAAAAAAATAATAAAAAAAAAATACGAGCAAAAACAAATAATTGATCAATATGTGGTCTCCACGAAGAGGGAGGACTTTCGGTGCAAAGCACCATACACGTTTGAAACTATCTTATTGTATTGTCTGTTCGGAAAAAGAGAGGGTTGTGGTGCAGTGATTCGTGTGCTTTAGACAGCACAAACCATTGCACCAAAATGGCCACTTACCCACCCTACTGGAAGAGCCAAATATGGTGTTTCATAGGTAGGAAAGGTGGAACAGTTGGACAACTGAAGAAATTTCAATTTCTACAGAGAGGGAGACCGATTTGCGTGAACCATCCCACTTTCGCCCACCTCGTAGCTTCCTTCCTCTTCGAAAAATTGGATCACGTAAATGATATGAATTGTCCTAATACGCGTCCCTTCTTACTGTACGAGATCCCAAACGTGTGAACCGGTCGCGTCCTCTTTTTTGACAAAGTTGAGCTTGAGCACCACTCAATATATTCAGTTTCTTCCTTCCCATCATCGCCACTCATCTCCGCTCTCTGCGACGAACCCACCAAAAAATATCAATATCAGAGACAAGCAATCATACATCGAGAACTAATTTGTTAATTGTATTGCATTGTAAAAAATTTTGTATGTATTTTTGTATTTCATTTTGTATTTTTTTTATGGTATTTTTTTATTTTGTATTGTTTTTTTAAATTGTATTGTATTGCACGGATCGAACATGAATTTCCCATTACGGTAGCTAGAGTTTCCCGTAATTCTTCCACGTCTTTGTCGACCTACCGTACCGACGCGGCTTTGAGCACACTTGCTGCGAAGTTCCATTCAATTGTGTTTCTTGTTGTTCTATAATTTTCTTTTACTCCTTCCTTCTTTTGCTTGTTAGGGCTACCATTCCTAATGAAAGTAGTTTGAAAGTAACACTTAGGAAGCTTTCTTCAATTAGAGTGGCACTATGACACAGTATATGGAGTTGCGGGCCATTCAATCCGAGGATTTATCGCTAAACCATCCCAAAAATGTGGTTCAGGTTTCATTACTTGCGACGGAATTGATTTTGGAGATTCAGAGTGATTTTCAGGATTCGCCTAATCGACTGCGTGGGCTCATCCCAATAAGGGATTGACCAGAGCGCTTTAACCTTTTAACCACTATGCCAATACTTGCTTGCTGTTGGAGTATTGGGATTTCAGACTCTAAACAGGAGGGGGCAACTGCCTAAAGTCGTCTCAATTCAGCAAAAAGAGAACTTCCTCATGGTATGTACTTTGTGCAGCTTACAGCAACCACAATTATCACGTAGTAGTGATCAGTACAGGGAGTTAGATTAAAACTTATTGCAACCGGGTGAGGAGAGGCTTGGACAAAACAGCCGACTTCTTCGGTTTTTTGCCAGCGAATCTGTCACACTGCAGAACCTCAATTCATCCGAGGGATCATGAGGTTCCCGTAGCAAAAAAAATTCGCTCGATAGGCAATAAAGTCGCTTTCTTCTCTAATGACCCACACCTTTGCGGCTCAAGGTCAACAGGAGCGGGACTGCGTATGTCCGCTGGCTTTCTGGTTCAAATTGCGACGGTCTCTTGGTGAGTCTTCAATCCAAAACTGCTTCGCGTCTCTCCAAGTGTGAAGATCCATGGTATAAATCCGTTTTCATGAAATCGGTAGCACTTTTTTCGAAACCATTACGGTCTTATTGTTTCGCGATGACTTGCAGGAGTGGATTAAAACTCGTGACTGGTATTCTCGAACGATTTCTTACTTTTTTTGGTATGTTTTGAACCTTTTTTTACAGGTAATTCGTATTCGCAGAACTATTATGTGTGATGAAAACGAAGGTTTAATGATTGTCGAGGAGAGCGAGACCGAGAAAACGGTACAAATATTTTGAGATTCATTCACATGAAGGAGAATCATTGCACTGAATTCCAGGTAACTGCTGAAAAAGAAAATGTCATCAATGGCACTGAATGGGTTAATGACGACACGGGGTTTGTGATTTCTCATGTTTGCCCGATTATTGTTATAATGAATGAGATCAGTTTAGGAATGCTAATCATGACATCGAAGTCACAGCGATTTGGAGACCACGTGTGAGTTCTACCGATAATTCTACGATTACGTTGCACTCATTGTCACATTCTCACTCTCACATCATTACGATGGCCTGTCATCACAGTGTCGCTAAATTTTACTATCCAAAATGTCCCAGGCTCCCGAATTACTCAACCAGCCATTCAAATAAGTTAGTGCTTGTCTGCGTCCTCTCGGTATACGTAGTGGTTTGAGATTAAAACAGCCTCGCAAGTTCAAACTTCTTTTACATGAGATAAGGGCTCACCTTTCCGACCACAATCCCCTGAGTTGCCCTCACTCCACGTATTTCTCGTTGGTAGTGTTAGAAGCTGCCCTGCAGACGCTTTTCTTGTTTGCCTGTGCTGTTAGCTAGTCACGGCAGGGACTTATCCAGGGGAGTAAAACAAATAACTCATACTATCAGTATAATATATGACTCTCTGTGCGGTTAACATCTTCCCAGCGTAATGTTGTAATCAGGATTAGAAGTGGGCGGAATTGGTGATGAAGGCAGTTTCAGCGTGAAATCACGCAACGCGAGATATGTTCGTTGTATGAGGCCGCTATGCCTATCTCCCCCTTAGGGAAATGGCGAGGAGAATTCGTTTAGATTTTCTTTGTCTTCTCAACCAGCATTGCCCTAAGAAAAAGACTACTTTTGTTGCATGTGTGTATAGAAGTAAACATGTGCTGAATGTAAAGAAAGTACACATGTCGTCGAATGCAAATAAATTCAAAGAAGTTTTGCAATCCCCTGACTTGAGGGAAGGATAGAATACTGCCCATGGTATGTCTGGCTATCGTTGGATGCTTTTTAGCACCTAATAAGAGCGCTTCCAAAGAATCGTCCGATTGTAACTATCGTAATCATCACACAGTATTAGAGACATGGACGATCGTCCAACGTCTCGGACGACTGGACGATCGGTAATCCAATACTGTGTGATCTTACGATCGTCAAGACGCGGACGACGACTATAGACGGGGCGCCTATACTTTGCTGATTAAGAAGCGCTTTAATTGCGAGTCGACATCGTTCTTAGCTCGATGTACACGCCTTTCCACAACACCTTTTCTCTTTCATGACACTTTAATTGCGATCATTTGCGGGAGTTTCACGTTCCCTTGTCTTAAACCATCTGCATATCGCTTTTTTTTCTTGTTTTTTTTCATTGCTGGACCATGGGATTTGATTTGGAAGTCTATGATAACATGGGAGAAACTAATCTGCTTTACAGGACGAGGACGCGGAAGATGACGATATAGTGATACTTGACGAATGTGGCGAAGGTGATGAGTTTCTTGAGCCTCCTGCAGACAAAGCACCGACGGAGACTGCAGAAAGCGAAAAACAACCTGAAAAAAAGATTCAAGTTTTTCCAGGCCGCAAAAAGAAAGAACGAGTGTTCAGGGTGCATATTCCTCGTTGACTAAATCTGTTGCCTTGCTTTCCATAATTTATTTCTCATTTTAGCGGAAGGTGGATTCGCATACCAAGAGATGTGTTCGATTACATGGCAAGGATAGAGGAGGACGGGACAATTAGGCTCAATGTTACTCAATTTTCCGTGTTCTTCAACAACGAAATATCAAAGAAGTTTGTCCAGGTGAGCATTTATGATTGCTTGTGACTTACAAGAAAAACTTCCATTTGCATTTGTAATGACAAGTACATACTTTCCAAAAAAATACCGCGGTTAAGGGTTGGCTGAGTTGAATTTAGGTACAAGCAGAAACATGGGATACTACAGATCTTGTTCCTCTGATGGATGTTAGTGTTCCACCAACAGCTAAAGAGAATCCAAATCTAATTGTGGAGTAAGTGGTTTTTTCGTTCAAGTGTGTATGTTCATGAAAAAGTTACATTCAAAAATGCTTACAGCAATTTTTCCAACGAACCGGCAGAAAGAGAAGCACAAGAGAAGAGATTGAAAGAAATACTTGAGGTTAGTGTTTTCGATATAAAATGATCTTTCTACAGAAAAGTGTCATTTAAGGGTCGAAAACGGTTTGATGAGAAACAAAAACAGCAAGAGGCTGAAAGCGCTTCTGCAGCGAAGGTGTGTTCGAAAGATGATGTTGTGAATGTCTGTATCAAATTCTTGATTCCAACTATTAAGATATTACCTGCTGAGGGTAGCGCTGAAATGAAAAATAAGAAGAAGCCTCCGACGAAACCTGCCGAGCAAATCGGGAAGAAGAGCACTGAGGAAGAGAAACTGCCAAATAAGTAGGTTCTTGTTCTGCAACCGCTTCAGGTTCTTAGACTTATAAAACGCTGACTTTTTTCCTACTAATTCGTCCTTTTCGAAGGTGTCGGTTTTTTCTGGTGGCGCAAGTGCTTTCAGAAGAAGAGAACTTGTTGAAGCTCCTTCTGACCCCTTCTCTGTTTAGCACTATTTTGCATTGTACTTATCGTTTTTCATAGACGATTTGTACTGACCGCACTCTATTCGTGGCGAACAGTCGCACGGGACATCATTAATTGAGAAATATGGGGTGATTTTATTCACACCACTTTAGACATGGTCGCAAAGGAGTGAATACGACTCCTCCTTGCAATGGGATGGGCTTGGATTAGGAACATGCAATATCGTTACTGATATAAATCCTTATTAGCACCGCTACCTTAGCGCTGAGTCTGTGCTCATACCTCGCTATCCCACTGATTACGCGGTCGATAACGCCGTGACGTTAAGGCAGCAAACGCATCCCCAATCCACCGATTCGCTCACAACTTGCACCATTAATCGACTGCCATACCAGACCGCATCACATATCTCAGTTTCTGTTTTCAATCCTTGCTCAAGCCTCGCAGTATATGAACGCGGCATGATCTTACCGCATGCCACCCTCTTCCCCCCCCCCAGATTAAACAAGCCCCTTGTCAGGGATTACACGACACACCCCTTGTCACTGCTTTGGACTTCGATGTTGACACTGTCCGAAGGAATGTCCACTTCTGGTACTGCATGCGTGCA
>MU871767.1:9246-20892 GCA_036418205.1 Ostertagia ostertagi | reverse complement strand
TGATTCTCCTTGGAATGAATGGCAAAGTTCCCGATAATGGCCGTAACATAGACTTTGATGTTGAACTTGGCAGTCGAAATCCGCAAAATATCCCCTACGACCTTCCAAACAACGGCTTGACATCTAGTGTTCCAAGTGTTGTTTGGAAGGTCGCGTGGAACGGGCTCAATGGGACTAGGACGGCGCCAATGCTCCAGAAGAACTTAAACGGCAAAATGGACATTGCCGGACAGTAAGCGGCCGCGTCGCGGCATTCGCCATGGAGCGCGTCAGCCCAACTTGTACGCATGAGAGCTCCACAACGTTTGGGCAATGGACTTCTGTAGTAACCAACCAACATCTTTTTCATTCATGTGGCTTTATGGCATTTCATTTAGATTTGCACTCGCTTCGAGAAGAATTCAGCTCATACGAGGTGGAAGTCGACAGCGCCAGACGTGAAAAATTACTTCTTGTCCTTAAGCATGCTATAGAAAAGAGAAGCTCGGACCTCACTGAAATGAAAAGAAGAAATTGCTCACCGAAATGTCATAATTGTTTGAACTTTCTAATGCTTCCATCTGTTTCTAGCTACATCTGTCAAAAAAGTTCATTGCTTCTCATAGACTCATTCGTTCACTTTGCCTCTGGGACACACTTATTCAAATGTGAGAGTACTTCCTTCTTGATGTTGAAGAAAACGCGATTACGTTCGTGTACAGGATGGTTCCAGTATTGAAACATTCTCTTCTCAAGCAGGTATGACTGCAAGAATGAGAAGAACTCAAATGATAAACAAATGTACTCAGGTTTTATACTCACCATCCACTATAACGCCGTAGAAAATAGAAAGTAGAAACGCCCGTGGAAGTCGCTGGCCCACGCGGCCAAAATGATTACACGGCGAATTTGAGGAACAATATGCAAAAGTGAAAAAACAATCACAGCAATAAACTTATTGAGTTCTTCTTCGAACCTCTATGATATCAAAGTGGAAGAGCCTATCGACAAAAAGCAATCAGTGAGCACGAAAACTGCGACACGAAAAGCAACCTACAAACGAAAGCCGGAATTGCGCTAGAGGGTCTATTCCAGTTAGGGGGCATCATGATGCAGTTTCTCGGCGAGCTAGTGTAAACTCGAACATTCCAGCTTCTCACGCATGTCAAGTGACTGCCCTCACCCCCACCCCCCTAGGCTGGCTACACTCCCCTGGCTCAGAGTTACCGTAGCTTTTTGGGAGTCACGCAGCGCAATGTGCCTCGGGGGGGCCAGTCGCCGCGCGCGGCGTTGCGGCAACAGGAAATTCGTGAGCCAGGGGGAATGTAGCCAATTCAGGGGGGGTGGGGGTGAGGGCAGTCACTTAGCATGCGTGAGAAGCTGGAATGTTCCGTGAGAAGCTGGAATGTTCGAGTTACACTGCATCGCTGAGCCGCGCGCGGCGACTGGCCCCCTCCGAGGCACATTGCGCGTCACCGACCAGGGTATGCCCCACACTAAACTGGAATAGACCCGCGCTAGATGTTGGTGGTTACTTACAGAAGTCCATTGCCCAACGTTGTGGAGCTCTCATGCGTACAAGTTGGGCTGACGCGCTCCATGGCGAATGCCGCGACGCGGCCGCTTACTGTCCGGCAATGTCCATTTTGCCGTTTAAGTTCTGGGTCAAGCGCGTCCAGCTAGGTGCCTAGCGCCTAAATCTTGTCAAACCGCCTCGTCACTTATGAGCATGGTCCGCGCTTGCGTCCTGCTGCATATTTGACGGGAAAAAGCTAATTTTCGACCAACTATCTCGAGCTTTGCCTTTAAGGACTTACCAGTTTCCATGACCTCTTTTTTCGGTCTGAGGGATGTAGCTGCAAGTGGCGCCGCACCTAGTCCTGGTCTGATAGTAAAATTTAGGGATGAATAATAACAAGAAGGTAAAGGTATACATTCAACGTTTGACCGTTCTCTTTTGAGACTGGTTAACGTCCAGTGCTCCCGCCGAATGGGTCACCACTCTTATTCATTTCAGAGCCGAGTGTTTCTATTCTTCGAAGAGAATTTGTTACCCATCAAACTGCCCCGGAGTTTGGGAAGATAATCTAGGAGGGGGCGGAAGTGGTGTAGTGGCAAGTGGCACGCTTACCACGCGAGCGGTCCGGGGATCAAATCCTGGGTCGTGAGTCGCCCGGGCCAACCAAGCCTTCCATCCCTCCGGGGTCGGTTAATTGGTACCAGACTTGTCTGGGAGGATAAAAACACTGACTTGTACATCGGCTGGCCCCCGCAAGTCATTGTATAGGCCACATCGCATTCAAACGCCACTACGAATGTACAAATGGAAGTAGAATGCGTGCCGCATCCCAAAAAGGGATTGATCAACGGCAAATGCTTTATCCTTTATCCTTTAATCCCGAAGTTCGACCCAACTAAAATAGCATGTGTAGCGCCAGCTGGTTCCACTTGCGATGATGTTAGCGTTATATTCAAGAGGTTAGTGCAGTCCTCCGGACTCTTGCGAATTTGCATTCCGTTCAAAACTCCTTCCATTAGGGCTAAAAACAAGAAGAGTATGAACGGCTAAAAGGAATCCGGTTGAGTACCAATGATTAGGAACTTGTCCTGTCCTAATCCACTGCACGGTCAAGCTCACCCCTGGTTGGACTCGCAAATAACGCGACATTTGAATTCTTCATGTTGACAGGCAGGTTTCACCATCGCTTAAATTCACAATACGGGATAGGCTAACAGAAACCATCGATGTTCACGGAACAACATCGAAGTCATTTTCATGCGGAATACACGAATTTCAATGTTGTGTGTTTTATAGGCATATGGCCTGTTGCTGTAAGATTGCAGGCATGCTGCTTTTCATGTGAGAGTGTTCATCTTATTTTGTTTTTTTTTTGTTATGGTATTCGATCAACAAATTGTTGCGGCAGTATCCGTCGCCTCTTGGTGCAACGCCACATCCACTTGAAGCTCGATGACACCCCACTAAATGGGAACTGAAAAGAATTCCCGAGATTGACAGACACTGTCAGTTTCCAGATATCTGACGCTTAGTAAAGTCAGAGAAGGAGCGCTTGCTAAGTTTTCCTTCGATCAGTTCAACCCCAAAATTCACTCCTCCCCAAAACAGGGATGTGCTCATATTGCAGCATTTTGTATCTCCAAATCAACTACACCGACCAACACAAGATGTTTATATGAGTGCATTCTACATAACTGATCACGGAGGCTCAGACGTTCTTTTAGTAGGATTCGATTCCACAGCAGTTTCAAGTGTCATCAACCCCTACAGAACCACACTACGCCTATGTACTTTTGTCACCACTGCATTCTGTCAAAAGAACCAGTTGAGCCTGAGGATAATGAACGGAACGGGAAATCATAAGCCCGAGCCCGCAATTTGGCACAAAGGAAGTTTCTGATTGATTATGAATTTTCAATTTTCTTAAGCATGAGTCTTCCGACGATTGTGGTTACGGTGGCAGCTTAAGACTCTCTTTTCATTTCTAGAAGTACTGAAAACATGAAAGTTCCTTGAAATAATGGGAAAGTTGAAGAAAATTGATAATTATTGAAAAAATAGCTCAGCCATTCAACATTTTTTTAGGTGGCAACCATCATCTGAAAGAGCAGTGGAGAGAAATTTTCTCGGAATACATCGCTAAGGGTTGTAGGGGAAGGGTAGACGGCCAAAACGCTGTAAAGCCATGCTTACGATGGCTGAATGGAATGTTGGATAACAATCACCAGTGCATAGTTGATCAATAAAAGCACGAATACTCAGCATTGAGAAATCTTTTCGAGACACGTCACTCACTCCACTTGCGCCCGAACCGTAGTGGCTTTTCGATGTAAATGTAGCCCAGACTAAGGTCTATTCAACAAATGAATCCTTTTTTTTTCCAATTCCTCCAACTCTCTGACCACAAAGAAAAAGAAATTGTGTCTGGTAAGTAAAGGCTAAAATAGAGCCAGAGTCTTATTTCTGGGTACCTTTCGTGACAGCAAAGCCTTGTCATTACTCCATGAAATGGGAACACCTGAAAAGGGAACACCTGAAAAGCGCATTAAAGGCGGTGTTCACGATCAGAAGGCACCAATTGGAATCATAGTTCAGGTGATCAGGGTTGCCAGGATGAAGAAAAAACCCGTAAGAAACGGCGTAAAACCCGAGAAATGGGATATCTTCTTTGTTTGTTGATTTCCGCGCTGGTGCGACTCTTATCGGCACTGCCCTCTCGCTCTCTCTACTAAATGGCTATTCTTGCGGCAAGTGGTTAGCCATTCGGTGGGAGCGCCGTAGCTGTAGCGCAGCGGGGAGCGCCATTCCAGGTTTCCGCTGACGTACAGGGGTGGCCAAAAAAATGAGACACTTCACCCTTCATTTCAGACAGCATTGAATCACACTTTGATAAACTAAATCGACTGCTTCCCAACTTACTACTTGAGAGCAAATCCTAGTCCATTAATACGACTGTTCCCAACTTATATTTAAGAGCACATCCCAATCTATCAATAACGTTATAACAGCTTTCTGCACCAAGGACATCACAAGAATTTGCCATGGGAACCTTGTGCACGGTTCGAGCTCAACTGGTCCTCGACGGATCATGGACCATTACGACGTTATCTGAAACGCTGGTCGGAAGGGTCTTGCATATTCAGAGCTACTGTCCAGGAAGCAATCATCAGTGAACCGATTGAAGAAATTTCGTAGCAGCTTCAGGCTGGAACGATTACGGTAGGCCTTCTTGAGCTAAACGGTGATGGAAGATGACGTCATATTTTGAGACGGTGAGGGCAGTGGAGGAGGGCCTGCTTCTACTTATGGGAGGACATCTAAGGAATATTTAAAACTTTCATCAACAGCGGCACCCTGTGCGACGAAAAGTTTGATGATGTGCGCCATGGGCAAAGTGTCTCTTTTTTTGGCCACCCCTGTATATTTACTTCGCTACAAGTTGCGCTCCGGACCGCATACTTACCCTTACGGGGCTGGGTAGTTTTCCTTTTAGACCTTCGACCTTATCGTAGAAACCTTATTCGAGGAGATAATGCGTTGTTACTTGCTTCGGCGTAGCTTATCCACCAGCGTTGGTTTCGTAAAATAAGCAAGTTCCCTAAGCTAACCAGGAGCGTCTCTGAAGGAATCCTTCCGGAAAAATCTTGCATTCTTTCCCAACATGAATATGTCAGTTGTGATCACTGGAGACAGCACACAAAGTTTCACGCATGAAGATTCGGTTTCCGAAGAAACAAACGTACAAAAACTACACTCTATGGACATCGAAGGTAAAGGCGCGGAGCCAAAGGCGAGGCATGGAAAGAAGTCCGCCTTGGGCGGCTACGTATCAGGCGACGCAATGAAAGAATCGGGTTAAAGCGTGCGATTTTGGAGAGTAGACAAATCGATCGATAGAATAGGATGCAGTAGAAGTGTGAGATGTGAATGCAATAAGTCAAAAGGCCAGAAAGAGTTTCTAGTGACGGCACTCCAAGAACCAAGTGGAAGCATTCCCGTCGCCAGCATTTGTGACAGATGTCCGGCAGCCTTTCGGTTTTTTGAATTTTTTACTAAAGTAATTACAATTTTTGTGTCTTTTCGTTCGTCGTGGACGACGTTCCCAAGCCAGTGAACTATGGATGAGATAGAATCACGATTTTTCTGAGGGGAATTCCTTCGAGGTAGTGTTCCGCTTTCCGGAAACGGGTTTCCGCATGGTGTCGGAGCTCATGCACGGGTATTGAAAATATGATGCATTTCTCCTTAGCGACCCTTTGAGTTCCCGAAAAGCGGTAAGAAGAACTTCACAGACACAACCTTGACACCAGTTTCTGGTGAAAACCTACACATACTGATGGTACTGATCGTAAATAGGGCATGCATTTGCGGGTGCGAGTAAGATCTTGCGACAATGTGCAAGCCGCTGTCAAAAAACAAAGCTTCCGCCAGGCAGAATCGAATCATGGATCGAAATTTTATCCTTTTTCGAGTTTGGAGCCGTTCAGGAAAATGGAGCATAGCTCTTTGTCTCGCACGTGCTTCCCATATAGAGGGTGGGCCAAAATTATGAGGACCGCGCGGTCATATCCACTTTTTTCCGAGTCGCTCCATTTTTATCTCGTTTGCAAAACGGCGCTCCAAAAATTTGGGTACAATCTGAAACACCATCTGGTAAGTTCTGTTACAGGTGATGTACAATGTCTTCCTCCTAATGAAACCAAATGCCGCACTGTTCTCAGGAATTAGTGAAGTAACAATATCTCCTTAACTTAGTCCTCAAATTGAACTCACTAAGGGCTCTGGCACGTTACATCTAGCGGCAGTCTAACGTATCAGGGAAGCTCTTATGGCAACAGTTCAACTCTTCAATAAGTTTGGAACCACCACAGATGGAAAATTCGGGGACTCGAAAGTTACAGTTACCACCAGGATAATTATCAGATGCAGAAACTAGGTCCCCTTGTCGACTTTCGTACACCCAAAATGAAAAAATTGATGTGAAAACCCAGCCAGACACTCTAAAGACTCCACATCTGTAGTGGATAGAAAGCCACTCGAGTAGTCTACTTGGGACTTCTTACAGGACCGAGCACCCAAGAATAAAGCAAAAATTCTCTAAAAAGCGATTTTTCGAGTTCGTTGCTTTCGAAGGATTGTTACAATGGAACCTTACACCTAAACAGGTCTAGATTTCTGTGTTTTACATACTGTAGGCAAGGGCAAATAATCCTCAGCAAAGCTTTGTATCTCTAAAATAAAGCATTTTGACACCCCTCAGTGCCGTGCGGCCACAGCACGCGCGCATCCATAATCTGAATGTCGTGACGGGCAGTGTGGCATGAGATCTCAATTCTTCTGATATTGCTTTTGAGAAAAGAGTTACAAACACTTGCCCTGAAGTTTTGTTTGTTCCATCAACCTACTGTTCGTGTTTAACGACACAAGTCTTGGTCCTTATAATTTTGGACCACCCTGTAATGCAAAACGGCGCATCAAAAATTTAGGTACAATCTGAAACACCTTCCTGGTAAGTCAGCAGCAGTAAAGGAACGGTTTCTTGGATGGAAGAGCTAAATTCTTTGATATCGTTGTCGATTCATTTGAAAGCAAATTTCGTGTGAACGAAATTATACTTACACACATAATTTTCCTAATGTTTTGCGCTTGCAAGGAATTTATGTCAAAAATCACTATAATATGAACAGAGTTACAATGGAATCATGTGAGAACATCACTCTCTGTATTGCCTCTGTTAGTAAAATTTCTAATGAGCTTTTCACTAGACATTGGCTGTGAAATTCATCTAAAAGAAGCGGACGTGATGATGGCTTCTGGCTACGGGCGACTTTGAGATCCAAGATTTCGGGAGTATTATTCCTATCTTCTGCACAAAAGGCTCGTAACTCAAGAATATTAGAAGGAAAGTTTAAACTATTTTCAAGCACCGGGAAAAGCGTTAGAATGACCCCAACAAAAAAAGAAATTAGAGGCACACTAATTCATTTTGGGAGTGAATTAATGAGGATATATGAACGGAAGAGCTATTGTGGCGCCTGAGAAGCAAAAACATGAGTGAGAATAGATAACTGTTTTCTGTACGATAAGTTTTTTTTCATAGGTTAACGTGGCGCCAAATGAGCGAAAGCAGAGTCCTGGTTGTTTTTTTTTTTGTGTTGTGTCTCCATTTTGATGCATTTAAGCGCCAGACGTGGGAGGACAGATTTCGAAACGCAAGAAGTGCGAGAAATAAGCCCACTCGTGGCGTGAGTGATCAATGGGCTGCCGTAAAGCCAAACCAATATCGTCTCTGAGCACATGTTGAAGTTGTCGAAGTGAGCGTTTTCTTCCGCATCACGAACCGTAGTTTACCGCAAATTAGGAGCGGGATTTTGTGGCGAGGGGAGGGTAGGCTTGCTCTGATCAACTAATAACGTAAGTGCACGTATGTAATGACCGGCTCTCGCAATCTTTCCCGAGAAGATGCGAGACACCTCTGATGAAACTGTGGAGCAGTAGGATAAGTAGGTGAAACTACAGTTTCTGGGAGGCACTACATTGTTTCTCAATGCTCAAGAATTTTGAGGCTCTCATATCATAATATTTTAAGTACCGATCATATAATACTCGATTTAAGGTAAGAAACCCTGAGATCGTTACCTTCCGTAGTGACAGATTTTCAAAAGATACGGTCCTGAATCTGGAGAATGGACGCCCCTGCGTAGACGTAAGGGTGAAGGAGCTCAGGGTATACGACCTGTGCGGGAAAGTGGATAGGATATGGGCAGGATATGTGGAATGTAGGACAAATTATTAATTTTCATCCCTTTTTTCACGGCATCCTTATCCATAATACTCTTGGTACGAGTCGTTTACTTTTTATCTTATCCATAGTGTTGAATAGCCCAAAGGATGGTCCCATGTTATATGGATAAGGTAGCTAGAAGTGCCCCCTTCCAGAAACTGTATTTACGGACGAGTGTTCAAAATGTCATTTATCAGCGGCCTGAGAATGCAAAACCGACTTTTATGGCTGTCTTTTCAGTTCTACGGCAATAAATTTTATTCTGGTACGATCGAGTCCATGAGGAGAACCAGGCACATGTGGGCCTAAACCGTAACCCTACATGCTCCGCACAGCCAGAACATTGAAAACAAAAAAAAAAGATGTCCGAGGAAAGAGTCACTACAATTATTGATTCTTGAAAAATGACAATCATGAATGGATGGACGATGAAAGACTGAGGGATTGCACGTCTCGACAATCAAAGCGGATGCATCACTGAAGGGATCAAATCGATAAAGCTTAACAGAACAGACATTGAAGTATTGTTTTTAAGATAATGATGTTTTGCACTGGTCGAGAAGTCATGAGTGGGAGAGGATTAGATGCGGCGTGAATCCCTACTGCTGTAAATGAGGTCACCAAATATATCGGGCCCGTCGTCGAGGCTTCGGCGCGGCACAGCGTCGGCGAAGAGGGGCGGTAAAATGAAAGTGAATTTATCAGCGGGATTTCGCTATAGTGACATCATTGTCATACAGTATAGCCTTGCGAGCCGTTAACGATCGGCTTAAGATCTCTCCACGGGAAACTGGCTACGTGTACTTCTTGCAAGCGTCATCAGATCTGCATTGTGGCTTCATGTGAGCGAAAGAACTGGAAGAACAGCTATGAATCTCGGTGTATATGCGCCGCTCAAGGCTAAGGCTATCTGGCCAAGCTGGCTCAAAAAGCGTTGGCCGTAAAAGGAAGCAAAGGGATGCTATGGTGACCTGCACTGGCTGAGATGAATGGGTAAACTCTGATGAATGAATGTGCGATACATTCGAGTAACAGGGCACTAAAGATATTTGATTTCATCACTTGGTCTACTCAATGTCACTCGATGCAAGCAGACTGAATCCTGGAAGTCCCCCTTCCGCTCGTTCTTGTTCTATTCAGGGTGGAGCAAAATTACTGGGTGCACCTATACCTTTCGGTTTTTGAAGCTCCTATCGTAGACGTTTACGGTCCATTCTCTCATCATATGCTGTACGAAAATGCTACTACTAATACGCAGATTTTAAAGTGGTTGGGTCTTACGCTTTGCGAAGGTTACTATGAAACTCTAACAGAGCGCTATGCGAACGCATTCTCGTCGATCTTTCATATTTTTGAACACTGGTCAACAGCGCTCAAACGCGATATCTGAATGAGTGCCGTGGTACGATGGTGTGACAGGGTGGTCAAAGAAGACAAAATACGCGAGAGAGCACGCTGATCTCTACATCAATGCACGCTGATCTCACCATCTCTCGCGGTGGGTGGAAGCGTTGCAAGGGGGTCGATGGTTGCAGGCCCGTAAGGATTAGCGCCCTAACCGCGCAATTTTTGCGACGAAGCTGGAGTGATCTAGGTAGGTACGGACCTTACAATTTCCCTCGTGGTATCCCTCCTACTAGTCGGGCTAATCCCGGGATTTGCCTTTAAACCGCCAAACGCCTCCTCTCCCTAGCGTTTCTGACGGAACGTTAGGGGGAACAAGCGAAAA
This sequence comes from Ostertagia ostertagi, assembly GCA_036418205.1. Taxonomy (NCBI): domain Eukaryota; kingdom Metazoa; phylum Nematoda; class Chromadorea; order Rhabditida; family Trichostrongylidae; genus Ostertagia; species Ostertagia ostertagi. Next base: position 10,881 of record MU871767.1, on the reverse strand, counting down.
TCCCAACGAGGGAAATAAACTCACCCAGTCCACCACCGCAAGAGTAGAACAGCGCCACTCCAGGTTAGTTATGGTTAGTAACTGAGCTTACTGTGCAGTCTTTGTATAAAGGCTATACTTTAGACCTGCACGTCTCAGTGTTTACATCAGTAGCTCACAATGTGGCGCAAACGACAAGAAATCATTTGTGGAGGATCACTCATAGCGGTTATTCATTCTGGGATTCCGCGCGTGAATCCAGAATGCCTCAAGCGCTTTCCGAGCGGAAATCTCAGTCTCGTATGCAAGGATTTTGCACTTTACATCAAATTTTCGTGATTCTCTTCAACTAAATGCCTCTAAAGTCCTCCCAGTTTTCCCAAAGTATTTTGCGTTACACATCTGACATTCAATCTGGTAGACTACGCCACTTTTGGCACAATCTCCAACTGAACCGTTCGGACATGTAATGGTCTGATATACACTGCCTATCGTAGAGTCTATTCCGTACGAGCTGGCGTTTGATATTGTCGTTAGGAATGCTCACTAAGACAACATCATCGTCCAGCTGCGCACGATCAAGACACCAGTTACTCTATCAGATATGAAGGGTATACAGAAAGGCACAGTGTAGCCGTTCCAGCTGTATCATGACATCGCGGAAGGGCTCACACTGAGCAGGCGAGCGTGCCACGCCAAAACAAATTCCCTTTCTGTATACCCTTCATATCTGATAGAGTAACTGGTGTCTTGATCGTGCGCAGCTGGACGATGATGTTGTCTTAGTGAGCATTCCTAACGACAGTATCAAACGCCAGCTTGTAGGAATAGACTCTACGATAGGCAGTGTATATCAGACGATTACCTGTCCGAACGGTTCAGTTGGAGATTGTGCCAAAAGTAGAGTAGTCTACCAGATTGAATGTCAGATGTGAAAAGACAACATACCACTAGGGAAACTGGGGCTCGGCAAGGCATTTGTAGTGAAGAGCATCACGGAAATGACTTTGATGTAAAGTGCAAAATCCTTGCATACGAGACTGAAAATTTCCGCTCGGAAAACGCTTGAAGCATTCTGGATTCACGCGCGGAATCCCAGAATGAATAACCGCTATGATGCCTATCCTCCATAAGTGATTTCTTGTCGTTTGCGCCACATTGTGAGCTACTGATGTAAACACTGAAATGTGCAGGTCTAAAGTACTGCCTTTATACAAACGACTGCACAGTAAGTCTCAGTTACCAACCATAACTAACCTGGAGTGGCCCTGTCCTACTCTCGCGGTGGTGGACTGGGGTGAATTTCCATAGTTCGGGGATTTTCGCTTGTTCCCCCTTAACGCTCCGTCAGAAACGCTAGGGAGAGGAATACGTTGGCGGTTCAAAGAACATATCTCAAACCTTGGGAGGGAGCCCCCAATACGGCAGCGTTGGGTAGGACCGCTCGGGAGAGGCTGCTAGAATCTCAGGGCCCGGATAGGCTGCCTAAACGAAGAAGGACTAAGATGGCGATCTGTACTTTCAACGCACGAACGCTTGCATCCGAAGCTCACATCGAAGATCTGATGATGCAGGCCAGGAAGATCAAGTACGACGTCATCGGACTGACCGAGACGAGAAGGCACCGCCCGCTACACGCCGTTTTCGACACTGGAG
>MU871766.1:8097-18802 GCA_036418205.1 Ostertagia ostertagi | reverse complement strand
CTGCTGAGGAAGCATGAGAGCGATGAGCACGTAGAAGAGCATCGTTGTTACGGTTGTCACCAAGACGAGGATGTTGTGTCGACAAATAACCAACCTTTTATATGTAGTATGATTTATGTGCATTTTGGTCTGGTGTCTGGTGTCTCTCAACCAGAGCCAATTTTTTTTGCTATATTTAAATATATTACATATTATGTTTGTTCAATGATGCCGCTGTCAAATTCAATATGTCCGGTAGTAATATTGCTCTGATTCATTTCCGTAGTCGAACAGAAATAAAGTTGCTGTTGCTCAGCACATTCGGAAACGGATAGCGATTTAATGTTTCAACTCCATCCTCCTCTGGGGATGCGTCAGCGAGCGTCGAGAACGAAACACATGTCTCTGCTTCTTCTGCCTCTCCTTTCCATTCGATAGAACCATTATTAGGCATTTGATGGCAATGCGAATTTTCACGTTATAGGCGTGTGACCACGCATTTACCTTCAAGCGCACAGATACGAGGAGCTTCGAAGAGTCATTCATCAAGCAAGAAGTCTGGGAAGGCGGTAGCCCGAATGTGGTAATAATCGTGGGATGGAACCCGCTTGAAAGGGAGAGATAAGATGACTTAGCCGATTCCTCAGCACCGTAACTGCGGGAGGAAGAATGCCCACGCGAATGGCATTAGGTGCTGGCAGAAGGGAACTGCAAGTATCGTGACCAAGGCTACGTTTCTGGTTTTTAGAATCTCTGAAGAGGGAAAGATTCGTTATAGACTACAGTGGCGAAAGAATCGAATGCGTGGAGGGCTCCCTATTATTGAAAGCGATAGCCGCTGAGAGTAGCCTCGATCAGGCTGTAAACTCACGGAACAATGCGGCATGGATAAAATAGAGAATACTTTGTGAGTGCATGCACGCTGTAGCGAGTACTGGCCGCTAGGCTAACACTTCGAGGTACCTCACCACCGCTGTAGTGAGGATGCTGAGAAAGCCTGTATGGATGCATCAGGACAGGGTTAGAAAGGCATATAGAAACCAGGGGTGGTCATGCTAACCGATTTGTGTTTATTGTAAGGCTTGAGAGCTAAGCCTGCGATGGTATAGACATTTGCTAGGAAGTTGTGGTGGTTCAAAGTGCAACAGGTTCATGCCTTCCTCCTTCTCGCTATCCGAAACAAGGCTAACGTGCTCCATCGTGCCGTATGCGCTATTACCACGATAGCATCCAGCACATCTTTTATTGATTTCTCAGTAGCTTCAATTCTCCATATTCGGAGGAGTCTCTGAATAAAAAATCAATTTCTTAATCTCCAGCTAGAAGGAGACATCGTATGGAGAGCGTGATCAGGTGGGAGGGGCGGGGAGCCGTGCTGAACCCGAAGTTTACCAACGACATGATTGAACCTGCTAGGGTGCGTCCTTCAATTACCTCGGATGAGGTGTGTGTCAGACAAAGGCACGGCGACTCTACGAAAAGATATTCTATGATGCGGTGCTTATTTTCCTTCTGTGGCCAAAAGTTGCATCCAGCTGAAGAATGTCCTTTTCAATCTCTATGGAGGGGCTGTTCGAAATTCGAAATTATTTTTTTTTTTTCAAAATTCCTTACTGACAATTTTCATCTTTTTCATGGTGGAAAGATCAGAGCTGAATTTGTGTCTGGCTAGATTTTCACCCTTCAACGTCTTCGCTCCATTTTGACCGTTCTCCGGTATACTTGATGCATAATGCGACACTGAGTTTCAGATACGCACGCTTTGATGCTCCGATAGCGACTGATTTGTTCTACCCGCCGGCTTATTACCAACTTTTTTCGTTGCCTCCTTGCTGGCTCGAAGGCGAGTTACAAGTTTAATGGAATTTCAAATTTGGTGCAGACCACGCTTACTGTGAGCACTTCATTTTTGCTTCCTCTTCAGCCTTCCATACTCCTCGTTCCATGTCTCTGAGCAGTTTCGCAACCCATAATAACTTGAACTGAAAACAATAATAGTAATTATGCCGTCTATTCCTCTACACATTACCCTTTCTTTTCCCTGTCTCCGGGCGTTTCGAAACCGAATGGTTGGGATTCTTAGGGGATCGTGCACTTGAAACGCTCCTGCCCATTTTTAGCGGGCATTAATTCTTTTTTGTGTGGTGTAGAAACTTGAAGCACTCTCTTATACGTCACGTTTTCTTGCTTTTTAGGTTTTCTCATCATCAAGTTGTAAATTTTTACTGAGAAAATTTTCATCTCGGAAACACTTATTTTTCTCTCGTATGAATGTGACAAACATGATCATAGAAGATAACGCGTGAAGCTTCGAGCAATACCAATTAAATCATGAATAAAAACAGTTTCTGAAAAGCTCATCTGCTGGAGTGCATCTGACACGGTGGGTGAAGTGCTGTTGCGACAAAGTTGGAGTGCGACAGGGCAGGTTTGGAGTCGCGTATGAATCTCTGGAGTGGTTGAACGTAAAGCGAACCAAGCTTAGTTCCAACATCTTTGGACGCGCTAGCTCCCTAATAGCCGGAGTTGTGATAGATTGCAGCGAGAATTTAAATTTTTCACTGTTTTCCTAGCTATTTGTTATTCAGCTGAAGCTCGTGTCAGAAGTGTTTTTCTATTTTTATGAGGCAAAGCGGCTAAGTTGTTATTTTTTGCTAAGGGTAGAGGTAGGCGTTTTGTGGGCCGTTCCTCTAAGCATAGCTACTCTGAGAACGATCCGCCCACAGCATTTAGGCCTATTCGATCTAGCAACCTAAGACTTATCTCTACCCATTTTTCTAGTTTTCGATATATTTTGTTATCAAATTCCAAATATTCGCTACCGGCACTGCCCATTTCAGTGGATATTCCAACGATGTGAGCGGGTTTTCTGCCTAGCCCGTGTGCTACGTACGTATCTGACCCACGTCTCACCGATCTCAAACTTGACTTATAATTTTCGAATGTTTTTCAGATTACTGAATTCCGCGATAAATAGACAAAACTGACGCTTCATATATAGCCAGCCTAATGCCCGGCTGCGCGCACCATTACTCGTTTTCCAACTGCACACTCGTACAGTACCCATTGAATAGGTCACCCACAGTTTGATCTCGGTTTCTTTACCTTGCACTCAGCAGTTGAATATGTGTATTTATTTACACCGTGTCCTCTACCACTTCTTGATGCAATCAACTCCCCTGAGATCTTGAGTACGTGAGTCTCCCAAATGTGGCATCTCTCGCGATCATTCCATACAATAGAATACATATCAAATCCTGATAACGAATTACAGCAAGAAAAGCTGAATGAAGTAACAGTACATTCCACATTTGGCAGAGTCAGGAATCTCAGAGGAGTTCATTGCTCCAACAAGTGACAGGGGCACGGTGTTAATACTTGGGATGGTAAGAAAGTCCTGAGCCGATTTTTCGAAAGCTCCAGAACTTTCGCTTATTGATCGATACCTAGAATCTGCTACGTGATAGATTATCGCTGTCGATCATACTTCTCCGCAGTAGGTATATATTGCCGGGTTGCCTTCTTTAACTTTAATCATGATGTCGATTCCACAAGAGCACTTTCGAGCGATCATCTTCAATGAATGGCGCTGCGGCACAGGAGCAGTGGAAACCGTCAACATTATCAGCATCGCATTGGGAAGGGACACCACTTCCATCATCAGTGCCAAGCTCTGGTTCGCAGGCTTCGAAGGAGGAGACACGGCTTCCGAAAGACAAGACAAGGTTGGGAAGCCCCCAAACAGTGGAAGACTCCACCGTTCTCGGCGCTGTCGAAGAGGATCCGGAGGTTAGCACCCGCAGCCTTGTGATAAGACTCGGGTGCACCCATCCCACAGTCCTCGGTCCCCTCCACGCCCTCGCCACAGGAAAGTGCTGACTCGATGGATCCCTCATGTCTTGACCGATAGCACGCGGTTCAGGCGGGTACCCATTTGTCAGTTTCTCCTTCTTTGTCCGCACCGAAAGGAGTTTTTGGAAGGCATGATTACGAGAGATGAGAGTTGGGTCCTCTACGATTCTAACAAGCACAGTGCCGTGTGGCTCCCTCGAGGAGAAGACCCGCCGACACAAGCAAAATCGGACCTTCACCCCAAAAGCTGTCTTCTTTGCTACCTCTGGGATTCGTGAGGAATGCTGTATTATGAGATGCTCCCGCAAAGACATACCGCTACCGGCAGCATTTACGCCAGTCAGCTCCAGAAACTAGCGGACGCTGTTCAAGAAAAACGACCGAGACGAACTTCTGTCCACCTACTCCACGATGACGCCAGGCCCCACATAGCTAAAGAGACCCGTGCAAAATTGGAAGAGCTGATCTGGGACGCGGTTCCCCACCCACCCTATTCCCCTGACATTGCCCTCTCTGATTATCACTTACTTCATCCCCTTAAGGCATTCCTAGCGAAGAAAAAATTCACCAAAGTTGAAGAGCGGTCAGCGATTTCTTTGACTCTCAGTCTGCTCAGTTCTGGGAGAAGGGGTCGCTGACCTGCCCATTAGGTGGGACTCTGTAGTGAGTAACAATGGTGATTATATTGTTGAGTAGATTCCATTGTACGCGGAATAAAAAAGCAAAGAACAAAAAAGTGTCAAACGGCTCAGGACTTTTTTACCACCCTAATATTATACAGTACCAGAAGTACACCCTGAGAGCGATTCTCAGGAGTCAGCTAAAGAAGTTTTCTGCCATGAAACCTCCACCATTCAACTCCTAGTGGTCGATAACCTACAGTGACAATTTCGGCAAAAGATTTCGTTCTAACTTAGCAAACTATTTTTGATGGAAATTTTTTTCTTTGTATCAAAATATGTGGACACCCTGAGGCAGATCAACTTTCTGCACTAATTTTCTAACCTATGTTTACTTTTTCTTTCGTTACTTATTCTGGCATTATTCCTCTTCACAACAGGCATTTTTCTAAAGAAGGACCAAGCAGAGATGTGGGGTCCTCATGTTGCTGAACCTTCCAATTGCGAAATCGCACGTCAACCCGGTCGTGCGTCCTCGTTTGTTGGGAAAGAAGATCCAGAATCCTGATGCTAAGCTCCCAACACTGACTGAGGGTCGTCTTCAATCGCGTGTTTAAACAAGCACTATCCGCGTTTGCGCCCAGATGACTTCCCTCTCATAGAAAGACCACTCGGTGTTCCATCCAATCAAGTGAGCACACGAAACGAGAGTAGATGAAGAATGCATGAATGCACAGCACAGATTGACAAGGTTGGAATTCCCTTTCAGAGATAAGATCACAACATGGGACGATGAACCCGGACAGGCTGTGCTTCTGAAGGTGTAAGGGAAATTCTCCCTTAGACAACCTCGACTGGTGAGAAAAAGCTTATCTTTGGCTATTCGGGTGGATCTCGTTGCTAATGGAGGGACCTTCGTCGTGACCCGCAGCTGTACTCAAAGAGACATTTCGGAGGAGGCTCATCAATTGTCTGGGGTGGTTTCAAAAGAAGCGGAAAATTGGAGATTGGCTTGCCAGCATGTCAGGTAGACAATTAGGATTATAATGAGGTGCTTGGATCCCGACTTATACCTTTTTCGAGAAGCCAGCGTCACAAAACACTTGTTTGCAGCAAGCCCAAGGGGGGTCCCCCATTTGTGAAGGAGGCAAACTTGAGGGTTTCGGGTGCTGAATTGGCTGGCATTCCTCAAACCACATCGTTATTGAAAACGTTGGGGGATAGTGGATTCACTGCTTTTGCGCCACTAAAGAAAAAGTAGTACCCCAAGTGACCTAACAAGTTAAAGAGTTCGACGAAACAGGTATCGGGAGCTTGGTTCCGAGCATGCCGAACAAAATGTTTCAACTTATCAGAATCTTTGGGTTCCTTTATTCAAGAAAGCGAATGGTGACGGCTGTCATAGTGCAGAAGTCAACAGTTTTTGAGAGAGGGAAAAATTTAGGGTGGATCTACAGTGTTGAGCGCGCGGTAAAGAGATCGAACCTGAACTAGGGCGGGGGGAGGGAGAGGTAGGTCTGTGCCTTTAACACAAGATTTTTCCGCCTGCTTCACACCTCTCATCTCGGTAGGATTGCCTTGGCATCCTCGCTAAATTGGTTGCGTTTCCTGATGACTCTCGTCGAATCGAAAAATAAAGGAAAGTTAATCGGGGCAGGATCATGATAGTAATAGCACTAAAATAACTATATAGGAAGTCATAGGCGGAACCTTCGAGACGTGATGGCATTTGAACCGACGAATGTATTTATCATTGAACCAAACAGCTCCTTTTGTATTAACATCGGATTTGATGTGACAGCGAGGATGAGTGGAAATTTCTCAATAGAAAAATATAAAACTCCCTCGCGTTGTCAAACCACTAGAACGGCAGCGCATCCACCCAGAAAAAAGGTACTCATCGTTATTCCGTTTTCTTTTTGAGTGCATGGAAATTTTCAGCTTTTGGGTAATCATAAGTTTCAAATTCAGATTTTCGCTTTATTGCTCAATTTTTGAAAATAGGCCAGTTTTTATAACTCGATTGTGATGCCATTCTTCGATTCGATCTTCTGCAATTTTGTAGTTTACTTGAGCGTTAATGGTTATTAGGTAAGAGTGATAGCTTGATGAGAAGACAGCTGAGGTTCCGTCACAAGAAAAGAAGCTATAATTGTCGCAGGTGACCTCAATGGGCACGTGGGCGCTACGAAAGACGGTTACAGCTGTCATGGTGGTTTTGGATATGGGTCACGTAACACTGATGGCGAGCGAATTCTTGAGTATGCAGACTCGCACAACCTCGCCATTGTGAACACGAAATTCCGAAAAAAACTGAACTCACTCGTACAACATCATTCAAGAATCCTGGATCAGCAATTGCGTCTGACAGCAGCCTGTCTTTGAAACGAATTCTCGCGTGAACCCAGCCTGGTCGAAATGGCGCTCGTGCGATAAAAACATGCCAGAACGTCTCAAATCTAAGATCTATAGGACCGTCATCCGGCCGGTCGCGATTTACGGTGCTGAGTGCTGGCCTACGACTAAAGAGATCGAAGCACGGCTCAGTGTGATGGAGACCAAGATGCTGCGCTGGACAGCCGGAGTCACACGAGTAGACCACATTCGAAACGATGTCATCAGAGAGCGATTCGGGGTGGCTCCAATTGTCGACAAGATGCGCGAAGCCCGTCTTCGATGGTATGGTCATGTCCTTCGCGCGAAAGATGACAGTGTCTGTAAGATCGGTCTCAACCTTGACGTGCCCGGAAAGCGGCCTAGGGGGCGCCCGAAGCAGCGATGGCTCGATACGTTGCACGTAGACTTGAAGTCAGTTAATATCCACCCCGATCAAGCATTTAATCGGGAAAAGTGGCGTCAACACATCAGAAAAGCGGACCCCGCCTACAAGCGGGACAGACGCTAAAGAATAAGAAGAAGAAGAAGAAGCTTGTCTAACTTATATCATTGAAGGTTGTGCCAGTAATATAACGTGTTTTGAAAAATTGTTGCGGATTTTTATTAGTGACATGTTACTTTCAACAGAGACCACATGTTTTTTTGCAATTAGCATTCGCAAGACCAGTTTCTGCCAGGATCAGTCGAGTTGCACCAGCCCCAGTTCACGTAATTGGCGCAGGTCGCAGGTCTGTGGCGGTCCTTGCACTCCTACGAGGTTTCATTCATTACAAGAGTAATACAAAGCAATTCTGGACACTTATATGAAAACTCTAAAGTACGAAACCCACGTTTTCAATATCTGCTTGAGTAAGAGTGTTGAGGAGCATAAGAGCGATGAGCACGTAGAGGAGCATTGTTGTTAACGGTTGTCAGCAGGGCCGTAATGTCGTGTCCACAATTCGCCGACCTTTTATATAGTATCATTTATAAGCTGTTTGGTGTCTGTTCTCAACGTCCACTAGATTTTGCTGTATTCCAATGTACTATTATATTTGCTCAGCAATGTCACTGTCGAATCCAACAATTTTATTCGAAGCGTTCTGTTTCGTGAACGATAAAGTCGAGCGGTGATAAAGTTTCGATTTTAGGTGTGCGAATAAGCGATGTGACGTGAAGAGCGCTTTTTACGGCACCTTTACTCAACATGAGGCGACATACCCATTAGGCTGTCGTTCTACCAAAATTTTGAATTCTGAAATGTGCTGTATAATCGAGGTTACAAGATTCTGTATTTCATGGTACTACACTCCGTTGCAAAACTATACGACATACCCCAAATTTTGGGTTTCTGAAGTTACGAAAAACATAGCACAAAAATGGGTAATGCCATTCGATTCGGCGTGTAAAGAAACCTACACAGAGAATCTCCAAGCAGTTCTGTCAAATTCCAGAAATCTAGGGTCAAAAAAATGAAAAAATGGCCGTTGCAAAACTATACGACATAGCAGAAATTTTGACAATTTTTTTCACTTTAGTAAAATTTTTCCCTAGCACTCCGCAGTCATATTGGTACTGCATTGTAGATATGCGAGCCACGGATTCGCCGAACCTGCATAGCACTTGAGGAGCCGATCTGACATGGTTTTCTAACCAATTTTTGTATGCCTCCACATGGATCTGTGATCGTAATCCCGATAGCAATCTTTTTGTATGCGATGCAAAGGAATTTTGCCGATTGTTCTACTCTCGGTACACAAGACATGCGCAACGACGCCCCATATGGTTTTCATTGAATTCAGACCTCGCTAATAAGTGGACCATCCCGAGTAAATCTATATGGTGGGCTTCGAAGCAAGGCGCAGTTGGCTCACCGACATGAATAACAGCGCTGTACTGCTGAGAAGTATGCTGATGATGACAATTCTGCGTCGTGGACGGTAACGCAGTGATTGAGCACTTATTAGTAGTCGGCGAATCTTGAAGACCACATCTATCTTGCCACGCCGACTGTAGGTTGTGCAGCATCAGTATCAGCTCCTTCTCAAGAAGAAGATGGATTTTCTGCCCAAAAATAGTACTAAAGTAACTATATAGGGAATCATGGGAAGAACCTTCGAGACGTGATGGCATGATGGCATGACGGCGTGATGCTTCGAAGCCCACCATATAGATTTACTCGGATGGTCCACTTGTTAGCGAGGTCTAAATTCAATGAAAACCTATGGGGCGTCGTTGCTCGTAGTCTTTGTTCCTAGAATAATCGGCACAATTCCTTGCATCTCCTACAAAAGATGCTAGTCGAAGATTACGATCACGGATCCAGGTGGAGGCATACAAAAATTGGTAGAAAACATGTCAGATCGGCTCCTCAAGGTGCTATGCAGGGTTGGCGAATCCGTGGCCTGCATATCTACAATACAGTACTAATATGACTGTGGAGTGCTAGGGAAAAATTTTAGTGAAGTGAAAAAAATTGTCAAAATTTCTGCTATGTCGTATAGTTTTGCAACGGCCATTTTTTCATTTTTTAGATTTCTGGAAGTTGACAGAACTGCTTGGAGATTCTCTGTTGTAGGTTTCTTTACACGCCGAATCGAATGGCATTACCCATTTTTGTGCTGAGTTTCTCGTAACTTCAGAAACCCAAAATTTGGGGTATGTCGTATAGTTTTGCAACGGAGTGTATACACACCATCGTGCAGCGCACGCCAAGGTCCGCGTCATACGGGATTCCGGCAATAGTTGTTTGGGCAGCCGAATGTCCTCGTTGATATATCCCACATTGCCAAACATAAATCGACAACACGGCAGCCCTGTAGACGGTTTAATTCCAAGAATATTTCCGCTTTTGGGTGGTGTAAGAGCTGAAAGACTGTGGCTGGCTTAGGAGTGCCCTTTCTGTAACTGCGATGGTGGTGTGTCGAAGACAAAGTCACGTCTGCCATGGAAAGAGCTTCTGTATTACACACTTTTGAGTAATGATGTATGTGGTGACTCTTCCCTTACACCCAATGAGACCGTGGCGGCCACACGATGCACACCGGCGGGAGGGTTAGGCCGAAAGCGGCAACTTAAAAATTTCGGCGAATTGAAAAATATCTGTAAGTTCGTGACTTTCAACGCTCACCTTTTTTTCCATAGGAACTATTTTCAAAGAAAGGGTACGTTAAGGAGCTTGAATGGTCGCATGTGCAAGAAAATAACAAGGAAACCACAAGAAAAAAAACGGCGCAATAGAGCGATTTTTCGAAAGAGTCAATTTTCTCAACAAACTAGTAACCATTTACGCTCAAGTAAACTACAAAATTGCAGAAGGTCGAATCGAAGAATGGCATCACAATCGAGTTATAAAAACTGGCCTATTTTCAAAAATTGAGCAATAAAGCGAAAATCTGAATTTGAAACTTATGATTACCCTGAAAGCTGAAAATTTCCATGCACTCAAAAAGAAAACGGAATAACGATGAGTACCTTTTTTCTGGATTGGATGCGCTGCCGTTCTAGTGGTTTGACAACGCGAGGGAGTTTTATATTTTTCTATTGAGAAATTTCCACTCATCCTCGCTGTCACATCAAATCCGATGTTAATACAAAAGGAGCTGTTTGGTTCAATGATAAATACATCGTCGTTTCAAATGAATCACGTCTCGAAGGTTCCTCCTATGATTCCCTATATAGTTACTTCAGTACTATTTTTGGGCAGAAAATCCATCTTCTTCTCGAGAAGGAGCTGATACTGATGCTGCACAACCTACAGTCGGCGTGGCAAGATAGATGTGGTCTTCAAGATTCGCCGACTACTAATAAGTGCTCAATCACTGCGTTACCGTCTACGACGCAGAATTGTCATCATCAGCATACTTCTCAGCAGTACA
>MU871765.1:4100-22672 GCA_036418205.1 Ostertagia ostertagi | reverse complement strand
TCTGATAAGCTTCGGTTAGGCAACTTTGCTTCCTTTACAGGCTTTGGAAATCCAGTAAGGAAGCGGTCAATCCTTGAAGAGCAAAGAGAGAGGCGAACGTTGATGTTTCTGACTTCAAATGAGAGGCAAAAATAAGTACTGCAATACACAACATACCGGCTCCTTGAACGGCTACGGCGTCGTCGCTTGCGATCGCGATCGCGGGAGCGGCTACGTGATCTATCGCGATGCTTGCTACGACTGCTTCCTCCACCACCCGAATACGCTTTGGTTTCAATTCCATTCAGCGTATCCTAAATAAACAGTTGCTCAAATAATTTCAACGCAGTGGGAACAGTTTGAGGAGTAAAAACGAATCAAAGAAAAATAACAAAGTGAGCCTATCAAAAGACCAGTGTTTGTTGACGATGAAAGCTATAACGCATCCTTCGTTATTTGGACGAAGTGCACCAATATTCTTTTTTTTTTTTGAAATGAATGAAGATTTTATGCAACATCAGCGCAACGCGATAAATGGGAAAATTGTAATGAAGATTGACAATCAATTTGTGGTACAAACCACGGCACCATAATAACAAATTTCACAGGTAAGGTAGGTGTAATAATAGTATTCTCCATCAAAGGGAGGACAAGTTGCCATTGCGTTGACCGCAGTTTCCGTACGGATGCGAAAAACTTCTTTGCTCGACTTAGCTTAGCCAGAAATCTCCTCGCTTGAGTTGAAAGCAACCCAATCATTCGCTCAATCACAGTATTTATGAAGCTCAGACCAATGGAGCGGCGGCCCTCCTGTTATCCGTTTTCTCCTCCAGACTCACCTTTTGACAATTCTTTACAACCTACACGAAACTAGGAGACTAGATCTTTCTAACGAATACTTCAACTCATTTCAAAATTGATGGAGTCAGAAAATAGCCCAGTTGGACCGGTTCTTGGTAGATCGTGGTCCGATTTTTGGCAACGCCCTGGTTCTTTGGCTTCAAACTTCTAATGACTTTCCATCAGTTCAACTTTTTGCGATTCTTACCCAAGTAAAAAGTAGATAGTTGGAGCTTCTAACAGAAACCCGAATTCATTTCGAAATTGATGAAGTCTAAAAATTGCCCCGCTGGTAGGTTTTCATCGCCTGAACTTTTTAAGCGACTTTGCCGAGAACGCAAGTTTTCAAGCTTCAAATGGTTTACGACTCCCACAAACTTAGACTCTAAGGAAAACGAACACAAGTAGGAAACTAATGTTTTTCGTGCTCGTATCACTTCGTATAATGTTTTGCGAATGTTTCACAAGAATGCTGGGTTGTGAACAAAACTTTCGCCCCAGGCGGGACTAGAACCCGCACCTCTCGCTTTCCGGGCAAGTGCGCTACCAGTTACGCTACCGGGGCACCATTTCATTCCAACTCAGCTTTTCATGGTATACGTACCATAGCTTTCAGCACTCACACGTATAACGTGTTGAGCCGGTTAGCCGATATCGGCAATGACCGCGAGGCTGAAAGCTTTAGCAATGAATTTTGACTTGTTTTGTTTGTTAACTGCTGTTTTTTGGCCGCAGTTCGCCTTGCGAATGTTTCACAAGAATGCTGGGTTAGCGTACTGTAGCGCACTTGTGTCGGAAAACGCCGGAGTGGCGGGTTTTTGATTTTTTTTGTTTTTTTTTTTTTTTTGGGTTCTAGTCCCGCCTGGGGCGAAAGTTTTGTTCACAACCCAGCATTCTTGTGAAACATTCGCAAGGCGAACTGCGGCCAAAAACAGCAGTTAACAAACAAAAACAAGTCAAAAATTTCTGAAAAGTGTTTCAATTTCATAATTATCCTAGGAACAGGTTTTTCACACTTCTTTTGCAAACATTTAGCACTTTTACAGCGTTAACCATCCCCTACACTCCTACATCTGTGAAGATCACCTTCCTGCGTACGCTCACTCTGCAAATGCCGCACCATTTCTCGTCCGTCGAACGAAATACGACCCTGCCCATCGTTGACTTTTGACGCAAACGGACGGCTGACCCTGAACTTGAATCCGACTGTCGATTTGGCACTCAAAGCATTTTACGCAGCTAGGGAACCTTTGAGCACAGTTCTTTCCGCGTTTAATAACGTTAACAGCACGGTAAAACTGCGCGCACAGTCGACGGTTTCGGGGCACAGAAGCAAGAAGAACTGCAGCGTAGAATTAATGAACGGTGATCCGATGCCCTTGACTTGCTCACTACTACTTCTTCGTTGCTCGACACCGCTTGTTCTCCACTCAATGCCGTTCATCAAGTCTTCCGACTTGGATAGATGTAGTTGGGAGCAACTTCGATGATGTGTTTTTTTTGAATGAATTACTTACTGCGACTGTAAAGTGCAACTTAACTAGGGAAGGATGAAGGGTCGAAGTGGCCATATGAAATGAGACAAGTATCATGGTATGTGGTTTCGGACGCTGATCTCGAATCTTCTTCCCAAATCTGCCAAACGATTCGCTGAACGGAGTTACGGAGGTTTTTTGTTCCCTCACACAGTTTAACACAGTGAGAAATGAGGCCTCAGCAGCAGCGGCTTGTGAAGGAAGCAGTGAGCCTTTCTCATCGAGTGCTGGTGGCCTAGTGGTTAAGGTGGTGGGCTTGGGATTTCGGGGTCAGTGGTTCGGATCCCGCTTGTTTTCCATTTTGCATTTTTGTGACTGACTGTTTGGCAGTAGTGAAACATGATTCCTTCATCATTGGTCAGCCCTACTTGCTTTTGAATGAGTCTGAGGTCGATAACTTCGAAATTTTTCCTAACTTGCATGCCACTACATAAGGTTAAGGCGCGCCAGTATACGGAGCGCGCGCTTCAGCCGTTTTTGAGTGAACGAATGTGAGATCTGTGTTCAAGCAGTCCAATAACTCCTGGGGCCGATTTCTAGAAAAATTCGAGATTTTGAATTAAATCTCAAAAAAGTGGGCGAGTCACTCATTGATGCTACATATCCATAGCCGGTAGTTCCAGGGTTGACCTATTTTGGACGACGGCGACCCTTTAAATTTGAAAATAATAAAATGTGGTGTTGAAATCATGCTAACAGAAACCAGACACTGCTTTACACT
Organism: Ostertagia ostertagi; assembly: GCA_036418205.1. Classification (NCBI taxonomy): domain Eukaryota; kingdom Metazoa; phylum Nematoda; class Chromadorea; order Rhabditida; family Trichostrongylidae; genus Ostertagia; species Ostertagia ostertagi. Next base: position 19,597 of record MU871765.1, on the reverse strand, counting down.
CTTCAGAAACCAAAAAAACGTATATCGTTTCAAGGCTATGTAGGCTTCGATAATAGGCTGATGGATGAATGGATAGATACCCACCCAGCCTATTTCGAAATTTGGTCGAAATCTCAAATTTGGCTACAAACTTGTCCCTAGGGGTATTTTAATCTCCGGAACACGAATATCACACTTGTTTGCTGCAAAAACGTCTGCCAAGAGTTCTGTGGGCTCCATGTGCAGTCTTAGTGAGTACCGCAGAAACTGATTAGAAACTCTTCGCAAAGTCTTTGCACGGGTAACTACAGGCAAGCATTGATCGAGTAAGGTAGCTGGGAGCCTTTTCATCATTTTGCAGCGAAGGCAAAAAAGAGAACCCGCCAGGGAATCGATCCTACGACGTCTCGCACGTGAACCCGGACTACTACCGCTGCACTACTTTCCTTCATAACTCCATTCGGAAAATCGTTTGGCAGATTTGGAAAGCAGATTCGAGATCAGCGTCCAAAAACGCATCCACCGGTGTAGGTCTCTTTACATATGGCCACTTCGACCAATCATCCGTTCCTGGTTAGCCTTTCTAAGGCATGAGCTCCAGTTTGTGAAGGAAACTGTACTGCGGATTTCTCGCGATTCTAATAGTTACCTGTAGGCTTGCAACGAGAACACGACAACGATCGTCCTGCGCCACACGACTTTGCTTTATAAGAGAGATCGCCGTTAAAATAGTTTCCGTTGCTGACTTCACGTCACCTCCTGCGGCGTCTGCGACCGCTCGAGAAATCGCAGAGGAAGCGACAGTCCTGAACATGTATTCATACTCGACACTCCTCATATTACTGTAATTCTGCGTTGATGTATCTTTACTACTACTTTAGGCTAACCTGTTTCTGTTCATTATTTCTTCGAATTCAACATCGTTCATAGCTCCTGGCACTGGAGGTTGTTGCTGAACACCGGGGAACATCTGAAGTTACACATATCAGTTAAATAGCACAGCAAATCGTTACAAACACTTTTCTCGCCGCGATCTTGCCATATGAACATTTTAATACCGTTCTGCCAAGCAATACTGTTTGCGCTTTATGGTGATACATGACAACAGGAAAAATATTACTAGCTACAAAAAATGTTTCTATTGAAAGTCGAGAAGCCGCTTTTACTACTGGAGGGCAGCTGGGTACGCCCCTAGAACGCAAACGTATCTACAAAATGCAAAAAGACTGAGCAGTCAAATTTTGGACCATTTGTGTTACACTGGGTTGAGGAGCTCCCTTGATGAAAAGTCGGGTTTTACTTTGCAATTCAAGTGTGGAATAAGTACGTATCAATCATGCGATCGCACGAACGATATGAATCTATTTCACACTCGTACTGTAACTTATGTTCACACTCTAACTGAGACGCACAAGTACGTCACTGCTTGCCATGAGGCGCGTACTTTGGCTGAGTTTCGAAAAGGAGAGCAACAATGCACGGCAGTCGCACTCCGGCATACCCACACACACGATGACTCTCGGCACCAATAAACAGGAAATATCAGCCTCCTTTATAACGCATCACTCTTTTTCGCTCTTTCTATGTCTGGCCTTGGAAATATCTGCGGCCATGTACACCTTGTCTCCCACACTTAAACGAGACGTTAATGAGGCTTAGCAACATGGGTGTTAAATAATTAACAGCATCAAAAAATCGCAAGACAACAACGTGTACCGTGGTGTTCTACAAAATCAGCGCATGTGGTGGCGGTCTCAAAAAATCATTTGAATGAACATCAAACACATTTGCATGTGTTGAATCTGCTCAGGTTTGGGGACCAAGTGTACGCTGCTTGCTCAATGCGATTCTTCGCTCTACCTTCGCTCCTTTGAGCATGTAGCCTATTGCTCGCTCACTCTCGCTGCACTATACAGAAGGCAACGCTCGGTGGAACATCAAACGTGACAAGAAAATGACAATGGGCTGTCGGCAAGCTACGTAGTGAGGACTAGTGGAGGGTATCTTGGCAGCACACATTGAAAGCAGATGTTTGTTCAAGTTCACCTACTTGAGGATTAATATGAGCACCATGAGGAGCCATTAGCTGCTGATGTGGGCCTGATGTAGGAGCAGCCATTGTACGCATACCGGGAGCACCTTGCTGGACCATCTGCTGCTGTCCCATTCCAATAACCGGTTGCTGACCACCACCAAACTGGACACCGGGAGGAGGTCGACTAAACAATATTGTATAAGCGCATACATTTAAATAAGATAAAACTATGGAGCCGAAATTCCTAACTCACTTCGGATGCACTTGCATTCCTGGTTGCATCATAGGAGGTGCAGTGCCCATGTGCATCGGCATGTTACCTCCCATCATTGGACGAGGTGGACCTGATGTCATCTGGCCAGCAACTCCCATCTGAACAGGGCCACTGATTTGCACTGCTCCGATAGGTGCCTACTCCAAGGCGCCCATTGGACGATCCCATCCATCCCTCATGAACTACGAACCGACCCTTCAACTTCTTGATATAAACAACCCAATGAAGTACAACAAAACAGTCGATCACTCAAAGGGCAAATTTTGCAAGGTGCAACCGCTGTGGGGTCCGTCTAAGTAACAATTGTTGCATGAGAAGGAAGCCGCCAGCGTTAGAGGTGTCAAAGAAGCGACAACGTTTAGCAACCCCAAAAATATCCAGCCTCTCGCGTCGATAGAAATTGGATTTACTGCAGAAGGCGCGAGCTATTGCACCCTTCTCCCTTTATTGAGATAACCTGGAGTCTCCTTTACTTCGAACAAACCTGATTTACTGGTTGTCCCATCATAACTGGGCCTCGATTCATCATGTTTCCGGGCCCCATAGGTCCTGTTCCAGCAGCGCCCATGGGAGCACCGCCACCACCCATATTCATGGGAGGGCCACCAGGACCTGGTCGAATCGCATTCATCGGCATCGGCTGTCTCTCCTGGCGCACCGGGTCCCATACGTGGTCCCAACATTGGTGGTGGTCCAGCAGGCACAGCCGCTGTGGCTCCAATGCGTATCGTTCCCATATTCATACATGTCTCTTCCTTGAAAATAGCAGTATCAGCCTTAAAATAGAGATATGACAACTATTTGACTCATTTTAAGCTGCACAAGCTTAGAGAAAGCAAAAGTAGAAAAGGAACCATACAAAGTAGAAAGTTTTGAAGCAGACCTTCTTAGCTTGTTTCGGATCCGGTCGACTCTGCATTTTAGAAGTAGCCTCATCCAATCGATTCAAAGATGCTTTAGTATATGGAAGAATGACAGGTGATTGCCCGTGAATTTGGCGTTGTGGCATTTGCTCAGTGACAGTTCGTACAGCTTAAATAACTACCCATCGATAACTCACGTCGCCTCTTGGCTCAAACCGTTCTACATGTTGCACCGGAGCCAATGTAAAAAAAAAAACATAGAAGGAAACTCACATGAATCACTCGCAAAAACAAGCAATGCAAATCCTTTACTCTGCCCATTTGTTCTGTTCTCAAAAAACTTCATATCAATCAAATCCGTTATTCCAATTTGTTTGACGTGTTGCTAAAATAAGAGCATGAACGACCACATGAGCAAAATGGGTATGATTGAGAATAAACGAAAAATCACAAGCAGCTGACACAACCGAATAAAAACATACCGCAACATCGGCATCCGTTGCCCACCAAACCAAGTTACCAATGTAGCAGCAGTAACTAAAACATGTTGCATTGGATGAAGCGATCACAACTAAACATTGGACGTTACCGTTTTCCATCCGGATGTGAATGTGAAGACGATCCATTCTGTTGAGTGCTGTGGGTGCGTACTGGTGTTGGAGCCACAGATTTCTCACCAGATGATGGTGCTATAGCATCATCATAAAGGTCAACTTCCTCATTTTTCATCTCCTCAGACTTGACATGGCTTACTCCATTATGGTCATCGCCAGGAGGTGGTGTTCTAAAAACAGTGTGAATATTATTATCCCCTGATCTTGTAGCCATTTTGGTTTGGTGCAACGCAGATCATGTGGTGCGTTCGAGAGACAGTAGTTGGGCTACTTGGTTTACAAATGGTGTAAAGAGGCCACTGGGAGGCCAAATAAAACGGGCCGATCCTGTCCTAAATAAAGTGAACTAAACCTCTGGACGTTCGGCTAACCGTGGAGTCAGAATGCACAGGATCAAAACGGAAATGCGAGTCGACTCACGTCAGGAATGAGGAAGCTAAAGACGAACGATTGGGCTCAGTCTAGTACCAAATTAACGCCGTCAGAAGGGAGAGAAGGTGTGGTTGGTTGGTTTGTGGTATAACAGCACGCTATTTCACCGAGAGAGCTCAGACGAGAGCAGAAGCAACGTAGCTTGTGCGCGAAAACTGAATCGGATCACTTCGAGAAAACTCCGCATGAGGAAGTTCCTGCACATTTTTCCTTATTCGTGCTTATTTGCTAGTGCTCTGTGTTTTGCGCTCGAGTGTACTTAGGCTGGTGTCAGAGTCCGCGATCCGTCGCAGGTTTCGCTGATTTTCGCGATTTGCGCGATTCACGCGATTTGCGCGAACCTGCGACGGATCGCAAAAATGCAAGTGCTGTATTTGAACATTTGAAACACTAAATATGAAACTCACGTCAGGAATGAGGAAGCTAAAGACGAACGATTGGGCTCAGTCTAGTACCAAATTAACGCCGTCAGAAGTGGAATCGTGAGCAGTTTTCATTCAGCCATCACTATCAAGCAGAATTGGCGGAACACCTTGCAGTATTGATCGGGCACTTGTGATTTCCGTGACCCGTCGCGTGAATCGCGCAAATCGCGCAAATCGCGTGAATCGCGCAAATCGCGAGCGAAAGCTGCGACGGATCGCGGACTCTGACACCAGCCTTACGGGTATCCTTACAACGGGTTGCGTTCGATTCCTAGTCATAGTTCTCAGGCGTCTCTCTGATCTTCTGTTTCTTTTTTTTCCCGCCGCACTTAGCCATGGCTCTTAGGGTGTAGCTTCTCTATCCGCGCCTTTTAGCAGACGTAGAGCAGAACGTTCACATTGACGACATCAGGACTCATGATACTAGCCTCAAATGGAAAATTACGGACAAAAAAGAGGTCCCATTTCCCGTGGCCGCTTCGGTCAAACGAACTTCAAAAATAGTTGTAGTGATATTATGGCTTTGAAACCAACACATGGAGGATAAATCTCGACACCGTTGTACTCAAGATGGGTAGCACGACTTACTGGTCTAGGAGAGCATGCTCGTCAAGGTGATCACCGTCAGTCGCTGCAGGGCCTTCTCCTAACAAATCCAGTTCTGCTTGAGTGTCGATTTCAGTCATCGAACAGTCTGAAACAGGCACACGTAAAAAAGGGAACTTATATGTACTCACAAGATTGCGTTCATACACAGCGTTTGAAATTGAGGAACATACAAAAAAGAACAAGCGGTCAGATAAATGTTTAGTAGAAACAAAGCTCCTGCATATGCATTTCACTAAGCAGCGAACTACAAAATAAAACGCTGCTATTTGTGGAAAAACTAGGAAGCGTTCAGCACATTTTTCGAGTGCTGACCAGTCGAACACAAAGGGCCGCTACAGACAGGAGCCTTTTTACGCTATTTCAGGCGTGCAATAATACTCACAATGTCAGGTCAAGGTAATTGATGAATACAATGCAGGATACAGGAACTGCAATCCCTGAACACGGTTTTCCGTGAGCTCTCACACATGCATACCATTACAGAATCTCTGCTTTCTTAGTAACAAACGTAGTCTCACTACTGTACAAGAGTACGCTTTGCCATTCAAGCTCTCACCTCACCGCCGCGGCAGTCCTAGGGACCATTAATATCTAGCCACCATGGGTGGTTTCGAATTGCAGCGGAACCACAGACTAACGATAAGCCTTGTAGGCACAGATGATGTTGATGATTTTTTTGGAATACTGAAGACGATCATAGTTGACAAAACTCAATTAAAAGTAAAGAAAATATTAGAGTTAACAATCCTACCACTACTTCTACCACTAACATGCCTTTTTTGAGAAAAAACGCCCCTTTGTTTTCGTTTATCCGAAGGTTATACGATTTCTTCAGTGATAGGTTGTTTCACAACCACAAATTTTTGTCTAAGCGACTTTGTAATAAGATGCGAGTTTCGCCAAATTTTACGAGAGCATTCGAGCGAAATGGTCGGCGCTTTTTAAAACAGGATGTTATGCATAATATGTTGGGAATTGATTTCCATGAAATACCAGGTCGTATAACTTGATGTTTCCTCTATTTTCTAAAAGCGCGCCAACTTTGTGGTCGTTGTGTATCCGTAATGTGTTGGTCGGTAGGTACAGTCGATCGTGAGTGGAGTATTTGCACCGCAATATGCACTTGGATCAAGAATCGTTGATAACCGCCCTGCTCCGCACCTTGCTGATATCTAGCGATATAATTTTGGAACCAGCTCATCCACATAGCTTTTCATGGATCACGGCGCGATAGGCCGCACGTCATTTCCGGTGTCACGCACCTACCCCAACTCGATATCGAGTGTATGTATGTATGTGTGTCCGTCCGCAAAATGAAGTGAGTGAGAAGGAAGCTCATGGGATAAACAAACCGCTAACAAATCGGGTAGCTTACAGGATTTGAGATATCAATGTTTTGTAGCAGGATAGTTGTGATAACACTCTTAGGGCTATATAAACACCTGCTTAGCACACTTCCGTTCATTCCACATGGTGCTGCAGTGGCAGCTGGAGGGCAGTGGAGAGAGGAAGGGAAGCGAAAAATCTACCGTCATATCATGATTGTGTCCCTTCTACTGTATGAAACACCATTGTGTTGCATACGCGTCACTTCCAGGAGGTGTTGGTGTCACAGGAGGAAGGGACCATAGCGGAGGATAGAAAGCTTGCGCAGGAAAGGAAGGTCCCGGCGGTTGACGGGGGACTAATCTGGTATTAAAAAAGATTGCAAAAGTTATTGCAGGAACAATCTTGCTTAAAAAAATGCAACTAGGCATTCGTAGTGTACAGAAAAAGCGGATGAGACAGCTTAGAATGGATGTAAGTATGGATACCCGATGCACGCTCTGCACCTACACACTACGGAATATTGAAAAAAATTAACTCGCGTCATAAAAAATAATTATGCGGAATGTCGGGAAGCACTTACGCACCACTTGCATGTGCTAGACATAACCCGATGCGAAACAGTTTGGATAATACCCATATTTTTTCCCGTAGTCGGCAGGCGGAGCAGAGCGTTCACTGGTTTGAAACCGAAGCAAATTTACTTCATTGTGAACAATCACCGCACTAAGTGCATCGCACTGGAGCAGTAAGAGACCCCGTCGGCGCTAAAAGTTTCCATTTCCTCCAGAAACCTTGCTCTCAGTAGCATAGCCTTTTCCCCTGCTGCGCCCTAGGTAATCACATACATTCTACACGTTCATAGTATCGAATCAGAGCAACGTAACACAAGAAACACATACAACATATAAACTTGAGAAAAATGCCTAGACAATTGCCTCTGGCAGTCCTACTTGTAAAGGATATCTCTTTGGAGCTAAACTGGCTAGAGCAAGTCTCATCATATCCAGCATTCCCTGCTGAACCCAAGCTAGATACCGACTGCGCATTCTGTATTACAATTATGGCCGGTATCAAACCTCGGTTTACAACTACCATCAGTTTTTGAATATCTCTTGGCTGGATGCCTAACCCAACGTCTAGACAAAAGGAGCGACCACACTAAGAGCAGTAAGTTAGGGCTGCTGCCCTGGATCGAAAGCAACCTGGCAGGGAGATTAGATATCGCCTAGCAGCTTCGCCTAACATTCACAGCACGGCCTCATGAGTTTGGATGGGAAGGGATAGTGCAACAGAACATTCAAATCCGCTGCCAGCTGACCACTATACTGGCATAAGCTTAAGCCCTATAACATCTACTACAGCAAGGTAACAAAAAACGCTCAATCCCTTCTAGTCCCCCAGGGTAGTTCCAAGTCTGTAAGCAGGTCCACTGTCGATGTTATCCCCTCCTCCTCCAGATGTGAGCCCATTCACAAGAAAGTAAAATGCTTACCGTGGCTAAAAAGCATTGGGCGCTCTAGACCACAATGCCTCCCAATCCCTTACTGGATGAATCCAGAAAGAAAATTTTGAACAACCACAGAGCTATGCAATGATAGCTATGCTCTGAATGCGCTCTTCACCTCAGAGATTGTTCCGGACCTCATTTTCAATTTTTGATGGCTGCCAAGAAAGGTCCCATGATTTAGGAGCCTCCAAAGCTAGCAGTTTAAAGCTGATTCATCTTGGAGACCATTTGTGTTTGCTGATACATGAAGCCTCTGCCAAAAGCAACATCCTCAGTTGAAAATATGCTACAATGGACGTAATATGTCAACACAGGGAGCCATGGATATCGTGGCAATGAAAGCAACAAAAAACTGTGATGACTCAAAACTCGGTAGAAAAAACATTCCGGGAGGTCAGCGTCGAGTGAGGAGCTACTGCGCGCTGCGTCTCTGCAAGAAGCTAGAGCCAGAGAAACCACAGTGGGTAAGAGGTAACGGTGAGAGAGGAAGGCGCAGGCGAAAGGGCACGCGAAGGGCGACGGCCGGCAGCGGCGTGCCTCGTGCCTTCACTCTTGATGGTCGGTTTTGTTGGAATGGTTGTTGCAGAACAGGAAGCAAGCTTAGGCCATTTGTAGAGTGGGGAGGGGGGGGTGGTGGGTGTTGTGGTGCTAATGCATTTGAAACCGAGTAAAACATCTTTTTGTTGGAAATGGGGCAAGACTCAGAAGGAGGAGGAATTCCTGGTTACGTTAGCAGTTTCCATTTTCCCCGAAGTAATGAGCTCCTGGGTGAGTTAGCAATTTCCATTACCCCAAAGTTCCTGCCTCTTCATAGGCTTAGTCCTAGAGAGGGTCAACCGTGCGGTGCGCTCAGAATTTTTGCGCCCCTTTCCTTTTCAGAGGGTATCAATAGACCTCCGTGTGTTAGCTATTTATGTCTTTTTACATAAATTTATCCATCATCAATGTATGGGCCGTCGTCGACATGGAAAGTGGTGCACAGTGGGAAATTAATGCGCGCGCTTTGTCTCGCTCAGAGGACGGAGAATCGAGGCAACATGAAATTTTAATCATTAAATAAAGATAACTTCCAACATTTTGCATAAACTCAGAAATGTTTGCACTTGCAAAGAACCCAGTTTGCACTACCTGTCAAGTTTTCTTCGAACGTTTATACTCTTTTTTAAAACGTGAAAAAGGAAGCGTTGCAGTAGTTGCGGGCCTGTTCATTCAAGGATTATATCTTTCTCCAGTACTGCTTTCATGGAACGAAATACGAAAATTTAAAAGTTTCATGTAGTGTTTCCCTAAAAGTATTTGAAATGTTGCGAATGTTCAATATTTCAAAAAATCGTCCCGTTGTTCCGTTTTTTGTGCACACGCGAGTTTTCGACATTCAAACATTCATAACTTTCTTCATAATCAACTTTTTGCAAATGTCTAAGGCTAATTAGAAACTAGAAGATTAGAGCTTTCGAACAAGCACCTGAAAATTTTCCGCGATTACTCTTTCAAAACATAGTTCCGTTATACTTTCGATGATTGAAAACTCGCGAGTTTCCATCAATCAAACATTGATAAAGTTCTCTATAACTGACTTTTTGCAGATCTCTAAGGCTATTTAGAAACTAGAAGATTAGAGTCTTCAAAAAAAAAACAATGAAAACATTTTCTTTTTGAAGGACCACAACGTTCGAAGAAATGGCCGCGTTATTCGTATTTTTGCTCTATGCGTTTTGTTTAGGTAGATTAACCGGCATGTTGTGAGTGTTCAACGTTAATCCAGAGTCTTCAAAATGCTGTGGAGAGTAGCGTTGGAAACTCAGAAAGCACAAGATCCGGTGCTTTATGCGTACATATCTCTCCGCGAACCTTCAAATGAGAACTTTCTTCTTCAGACTTGCGCTTGGAACTCGGAGAAATTTCATATTGGTAGGGTCAAGCGAGGCGTCGAGGAAAATTTTGAAATACGACCCCCCACCCCCACTCGCCAGCGGTCGAATTCCACGAAAGGACTCTCCTCAACTCCTCACAAGCCAAAGTATGGGAAAGTTGTTTAATTTCAAATACTAGGAAAAGTCGAATAAAAATCATTAGCAATGAGCCCTGCCACCAAACGGAGCAAAAAACCACGAACTATTCATGACAAACACTATGATATCATCTCTTGATATACCATTTCGTCAAGGGCAGCGGTCAACCGAAAGTCTGGGTGATTCAGCGTTTTGTAGTGTTCTCTAGGCACTCTCGCATATGCACACTATTCAGCGTCTCTGATTTCTTTCCTTCCTTAAAAGGCTTAGTCCTAGAAGAGCAGAAAGTATGTGCTTTTCTGTCTTGAACTCTCACACGTTGGTTGACCACTACCCTATATCGTAGTTATACTTTTGCGTTGACCGTGGAGCAGCTTATTTACTATTGAAATTTGAACAAATATTCAAATGATTATAACTTTCTTCAAAGTTAACGAATTTTCAATCTGAAAGCTGATTTGGGAGTTTTGTGAAGAGCTCTTTCTAATCAGTATTGAAATACAAGAAATTTAATGAGAAATAACAAATTTAGGTCAATTAACGAGGAAAATTCATGATGAGTGCGAGTTACACTTTCCGAAGCCATAACTCCGTTCAAACTCGTCCAATCTGAAATCTTAGAATCGTGTTAGTACGTCATCACAAACTGAAAGATTTACTCTATTCCATGGTGTGTTGATCTGCTTAACGCATTGACGACAACGCGGGGATATATATCCCGCGCATAGCAGGCCATGTCGCATGCGGGAATATATCCCCGACACCATTACATCATTTTTTTCGCTCAGCTGGTTTTTGGAGGTGTTCTGTGTTATGTCCATGGAGAACCTGAGTAGCAAACATTGGTGGCCCTTAGAGTGGTCACGTATGCTTTAAGATTTAAGAGAGGATTTCTAAACCATACGAAAATCTTCATTCAATAAATTTTTCGTTTACTTTTTCTTTTTATGAATGTGAAGATTTAAATAGTAGTAGAAGTAGATACGGAGACCTTATTGATGCAATATGTGTGTTTTGATTGAACAACGTAAAGTGCTTTTGAGGTCCGTTGCAGCTAGCTCTTGAGCACTTTTTCATTGGTATTCAATGTCTTTCAATCGAAACTCCTGCTGTACCCCTGGGTAGGCTGTGCTCATTGCAATTTACGGCCTAGTTTTGTATTGATCGGTATTTATGTATTTATCACTAAAATCTGATTGAAGGACCGGGTGGACCGGCCACAAAAATGTGGCGCGTCACAAAATGCGCCCCTGTCCACGTGGCAAAAAAGCAATTCGCGTGGTCATCAGGTGTTGATACACTAATTCAAAAATGGCCGTTGAGGATATTTGCCAAGTACCGTCCAGGGCACACCCAACAGGCGGGCGGGGGGCGTAAGCTTCCCTTCGTTGCATTTGTCCAGGGCGAATTTCGAATGCAACTGCATCAGTCGGTGAGGACTACCTATCTGGTCCACCCGCTTGCTATCTTGATTCACAACGTCGTGATTGCACGTTGCCTGAGCGAGGCAGGATTTTCGGTAAGTTACAGTTGAGTCGCATCAGGTCACTTTGTCAGCTCTGGCGCCATTGTTTCGCTTTCAACTTCAACTGCGCAGACAACCTAATCTGTGATACTCGTAGGCTACTCTTCCTACCAGGGTGAATATTGCTTGAGGATTCCTCAACGGCACGTCGAGGATTTTCGCCTGATCTTTACGTTCTCGCGCGCACATTCACTATCGGCCTACTCTCGCACAGCAGAGAGCGATGATCGAGGAAATCCTCGACCGTTATTCACCCTGCTTCCTACCCACCGAACAAATTGTTCGACACGACCTCATCTGGGGTTGTTGCATTAATTTCGTGTACCCTAATGCCGTAGCCTCCTGGAACACTGAGTATGAGCGCGGCCTTACAGCTGAGGATGGGGTTTTACGAGTGCAGAAGCAGCATAATCTTGTCTGCTCATACTTGCATTTTCACAGCTTGTTCTTCAAAACCGTGCTTATATGTACCCATTATATTCAAAGGCCAGGAATTTTACAGGCTCCACAAATTAGGACGCCCTCAGTCAAATATGATAACTGCTAGACAGTAATAATTGATAGTGGATAAGTGATAGTTGTAGATAGTGACAATTGATAGGATGCAGCTGTAACTAACTAGTCATTTCGCTGGCAAAAAATTTACAGCATTTTGTGACGGCCACTGCCGCTTGTTTTGTTGAGCCGTAGGACACAAATCTGGCCGCCGGATACAATGAGTATGTGGTTTTTTTAAAGCTCAGAGATGTCAAACATGAGACATCACTAGGTGTTTTACATTCCACACATCAATCGGTATTTTATTACTGTTTAAACACATGGAATGGCATGACGTATCTTAAAAATGAGGAGTGCTTAATTGGTGCCTGTTGCTTGGTTATAATCCTCGACGAACTTCTTGTATTTGGCTTGGACTTCTTCAGTTAATAACGATTCATATCTAGAAAAAAAATCATGAGATTCGGAGGAGCGCACTCAGAACTTTCCCATCGGAAAGGCAGTAATGGCCACATTATACCGTGTCTTCTCCTATTCTAAAATTGATTTGGCTGACAATCGCGCATTCAAAAGCAAGGAACGAGCGAACATGTTGAGCCCATCTGAAGGGAAAACGAGGGGTAAAAGGAATCGCGTTCAAGTTTCCAGCAACAGTTTCAAGAAAAGACAATGATCACGGTAGCTGGAGGGCAATATGGCTTTAATGACATCACACGTCATTGGTTAATGGTCTTTATCAGGCTGTCTCAAGAACTCCGCCAGCGCGCTGAAGGGTTCAGTCCATAAATGGCGTTCAATGACGTCATCAAACCGCACCGCCTTCCAGTCATCGTAATAACTGCCTTCAAGCCACGTTGCCAAAACGTTGGTCACACCTTTCAAAATTGGTTTTTGGCCATGGGCTGCCCCTGTGCGTCCGGTGAATGCATTTTCCGGTAGACGTTCCCATAGTAAAATATATTGACGTTGTGAACTGTGTGCATGGTTTAATGAATGCAGCCGTTAAGCCGATGTCAGACTTTGCGAATTCGTGCGAATCGCTGGCGTCTGCGGTCGCGTCGCGGCCAGTGAATCACTCAAGCAGGGTGAATATCGCTTGAGGATTCCTCAACGGCACGTCGAGGATTCTCTGCCCGATCAGACACGATCTCTCGCGCGGACATTCACACTCGCCATGCCGTGCCGTCTGTGCTCTCCGCGCGGATGTTCACTCTCGGCACTACTCTCGCATGGTAGAGAGCTATGGTCGAGGATTTCCTCGACCGTTATTCACACCCTGCTCTTCAAATAGGCTTGTACCGCAACGCGACCGCGACGGCTAGCTGAATCGCCGATTCGCAAAGTCTGACATCGGCCCTAGAAATGCCAGGGTTCCCGTGGGCGAACTGATTGGTTAGTAGTTATGATAACAGTATGGCAGGTGTTTCAAAATAATATGTATGTAAACAACCTTTGCCTATGCTTCTCAAGGAAGTAGCACAGCATAACGCGATGAATGAACAGGTACTGCTGAAAAGATTCCTATTGTATTTTTGGTATTCAAAAGAAAGTAGTAGTACTGCTCTGACTAGATCATTCTGAATAGTGTAAGCTCGTTGATTACGTAATTCTTTCAGCAAATCATTCATTGCTGCACATTCAACTCCGGCCTGCATTCGCTCTGAAAGTTACTTGTTGATTGAGGGGTTATTATTTTAAACATTTACGACACCCCGTTGTTCATATTCCTATGCATTTTTTACGATACTTATTTCCCAGACTAGTGCTACCCTTTCAACAATTTCGTTAGCGGCACTGAATGTGTGTATACGGACTGCTTCCTAACATAAAAAATACCAAATAAATCGAGCACAAGGATCCGCATTTCGTGCAAAAATTTGCGCGAATGCGCGTCATGCTGTCGTCAATGTGTTAAAGTAAGAATTACACTGAAGACTACATCGCGGTCAAGCGCTTCGATGAGAAAAGTTCGGAGTCAATGCAATCTCCCATTCCAGCTGGAGGTCTTCCATAGACCGCCTCTTTGGCTTAGGTTAGCTCTCGCTCTCGTTCGCTCCAGTCACTACCCATTACCTGATTTCCGGCTTTCTAGATCCCCTGGTCAACCAACACCTCAGAATCACGTACAAAACGCGCACAGAAGGAAGTGTGAGCTTCTACCACAACACGTCTTTGTTAAACTGTAAATGATGTCTTGAAACACACCGAGAATGTATTCAATGGCGACAACTGTTCCTGTTCTTCCGATTCCAGCTGAGCAATGTACAATTATGGGTTTATTCGTTCCACGCACTCTTGACAGCAACTCCTACAACGGTCAAAGTAAGTTCGAGTTGCACATATTGTAGAAGTAACGAAGCTTGAGTCAAAAGCTTCTCTCTGAAATCAAGCGCCGCTAAATGCCTAAACGGGAGCTTCATGTTACCTAATCCAAGCTCTTTGGTTTGCTTCAAGTTCGAGCTTTGGAAACTCGTGCACTGTGGATTTGCGTTGCCTATCCGACGCAAGGGTCGGAGTTCAATTTCAGATATATTCTGCACAGATCAACTGATCATTTCATTTATCTTCGGTCTATCAACTTTCAGAAGACTTACTTGATTGGACAATAACATTACAGGGTAGCTACAAAGTATGGTCCGGTATTTATTCGCCCGTAAAAAATACAATGCAACCCTTCAAGCACTTTTATGAAATGATAACATTTAGATAGAGGAACATTTATTCGAGATACTGTTTGAAATGATAGCCTATGGCCAGAACACAAGCTTCCAATCTCTTAGTAAAGGATTCCATCGCAGGTTAGTTGACATCAATCTTCTGCCATTCCCTCTGAAGCGCTGCTTTCAGACTATCCAAACTGCGGTGGAAGAAGACACTTTCTGCTGCAGATAGCTCCAAATGGAATAGTTCATTGGGTTGAAGTCTGGGGAGTTAGATGGCCACATTTCTTTGTCCCAGATCCAGGAAAATGACGTTGGCAGAAGGAAATCGTAGTTGCACAGTGAAATTTCGTTCTCCAAGTGTTCATGGGCCCACGTCATCAGTGCGCCCCTCAAAATAATATTCTTATAAGATTCCGAAATTATTTCGATGTTTTTTTTTACCAAGAATAACGACAGGTGTCTTGCATTGTGATGTTATCCCGGCCCAAATCATGACCGATTTCGGCAACAGGCTCCTGGTGTTTGCCCGTCAATTTCTGGAGTTTTTCTCTGCTGAGCAAAGCAGTTATTCACTGGTTTTGGCTGTTGTGCGCGACCTCGACCGTGAAGATTTTCTCGTCAGTCCAGCCAATGTCCAAGAGGCGGCCCGCAAGAACTGCTGATAGAAGCTTCTTACATCTCTCCAGTCTATTCTTCTTGGCAGCTTGGCTGAGCATCTGTCCTCGAAGAAGC
>MU871764.1:1547-21175 GCA_036418205.1 Ostertagia ostertagi | reverse complement strand
TAGGAGAGCTAGTGAAATGAGATGTGCAGCAGAAATCCATTTTGTGAACTGTTTTTGATGTTCTGCAGCGTTCATGTTGTTCGATAATTTGATTTCATTAAAGCTCTGTCAAAATAATACTTTTTCATCAGAAATGTGGAAAATCATTCTACACCAATACTTGAACAAATCTGATCCGTATTCGCTCCATCACTTCTCTTATCCATCCATTATATTTCCTCGTTTCACTAGTGAAAACCAAGGCAGAATCTTACTATATACAGGGGAAAAAAAGAGTCACTTTGCCATGGCGCACATCATCAAACTTTTCGTCGCACAGGATGCCGATGTTGATGAAGTTTTACGGCAGAATATTCCTTAGGTGTCCCCCAAAGCAGAAGCAGGCCCTCCTTCACTGCCCCACCGTCTTCAGAATATGACGTCATCTGCCGTCACCGTCGAGCTCAACGAGGCTTACCGTAATCGCTCCGGCCTGAAGCTGCTACATAATTTCTTCAACCGATTAACTGGTGAATAGCTTCTAGAGACACTAGCTGTGACTGTGCAAGACCGCTTTTGACCAGCGTTTCGAGACGTCGTAATGGTCTATGGTACCTCGACGACCTCGTTGAGCTCGTACCGTGAACCATGTTTCCGTGGGAAAATCTTCTGATGTCGTCGGTGTAGAAGGCTGTCATGTAACCTTTTTGATAGATTAGAATGTGCTCTTTAATATCAGTTGGGCTCATTTGGTTTGGTTTCGCAACGTGTAATTAATTCCGTTTTGAATGTGGAGGGAAGTGACTCTTTTTTTTGGCCCCTCAATAGGTTAAGTGTGTCTGTTGGCGTGTTTATGTGCGTTGGAGAGAAATTCGTAACGCGCACCCAAACCATGACGCGCTGATTCTTACATATGTAATAGCGTGTAGGGCGGAGACCAAGATGAGGGTTGATAGAAACGATAGGTAAGAGCCGATAAGAGGGACTAGAAAGCAGATGTCGCCAATTTTGTTTTCACGTATCTCAATAAGGTTTTATTATTTTGGATCATGTGGAAGTAACGGTTCCCGATCACATTCTATGTATTCACTCATGAAAAAACGCTGCATGACGCAGTCGTGAAAAACAGATCCCAACATTGATCACAAAGTACGGTGTAGTCCAATTAATCTCAGTGTAGTCCAATTAATCCACATCAAACAGTACAAAATGTTATATTTATGAGTTGCTCTAGAGTTTGGAATGATAAGATTGTGAATCATGCGAAGATCAAAAAGCTGACGTCTGGGTTTCGGACTAGAGGGATTGAATAACCTGTTTCTTATTCAGTATGTAGTGGGGATTTTTGAGTGTAGAGAGCCACAACACCATGTGAGCATTTTTCTGGTAAATTTTTCTGAACCTTTTTAACAAAGCAATATTTTTCGATTGCGAAGTGAGAAGATGACGGCTGACAATTTAACAAATGGCCGGATATATATTTTGTATATTTTTAGAAGCATTCTGGTTTCGCATGTTGCCAGAGTATTAATATGTTAAAAGTACATATTGAGAGCAGCATGGTGAAACTCCAGTTCGGGGGGGGCCACTCCATTTTTTCTCCAATACTCAAGATAAGGATTAGAGGGCTCACGACACGTAATCGACTCATTTAAAGTAGACTTCTGATAAATATTGGTGTAATGGGTGAGAAACCCTGAAACGTTTTCACATTTCCGCCTGCCATGACCCAAGGGAACGGTCCTGGACCAGGAGAAAGGACACCTCCGCAAAGGGCTAAGGGTGCAGGAGCTCCAGGGTGGATCACCTGTGCAGAAAAGTGGATGGGATGTGGGCAGGTAGTGTGGAATGTAGGACATCCACCGGTCCTTATCAAAAGTACGCTCGAAATGAGTCGTTCACTTATTATCTTATCCGTAGTGTTCGATAGCCCAAAGAACTGCTCTCTAGTACTACGGATAAGATAGCAATGGAGTGGCCCCCCCCGAACTGGAGTTTCACCAGTCCATTATCTTCTAATAGGTCGGTCCATAAGTCTTGCAACAAACTACATTTAATGCTATAGAATTTTAGGGAGAACTCCTGAAAATCCGCAACATATTTCCTGACGTAGCATCAACCTTTGCAATTTCAGCCAACGGTCCAGCTCGTTGTCTGCTTACTTATTATGGATATTACACCGATTTCGCGAGAGGGCTCTCGATGCCCTTAATTTTTACGAGTACTGCTTGGAATGTTCCGCAAGTCATGCTAGACCAAGGATTGGCCAGAAGATAGGCGAGGGCAAGCTCTCTCAAACCACAGTGCAACGGCGCTTCACTCTGCTCAGCGTTGACTTTTTTATTTGAAAATAACCCACTCACACTACCTTGATCTGACAATCATCGATGCCTATCCTCTGCCGGGTTGAAAAAGGGATGGTAGATAATGGTAATCGATCATTAGATTGTAGCTAGATGGCGATTTTCATGCGACCATTAGGAGCCGCACTGTGGCACAAAGACTTGTGAATCCGAAATGTAGAGTTTTGTCCCCACTGCCTATTAAGCCCGATTGCATCTCCAAACGCGGAGTTGACAGCTCTCGAAGTTATTTCGGATCGACTTACTAGTATTCTAGTCTAAGGTTTTGACCAATCCGCATCACATTTTGTCGAAGATGAGGAGTGGTACGAGTCCTCTAAACAAAATAACAGGCGTGTCTCAAGCTCATAAGCGCTCGAGGAGATCTCTATTGCGTGTAGGTTCAAACCTATTGTCCTAAAGTAGGGCCTTCCTCGAGGATCTTCTGTGAACATGGGTAGATTTAAGTCTCGAAACCCCCGCGTGTCACGATGTCTGCAGTAAGCGAAAGACTGCGCAAATCAACTAAATCCACTATAGCTCTGACGATGTAGACGCTTTTTAATTCACGGAAAGAAACATACTCCAGCCTGGCCGGTAGGCGGTACCAGTTGCTTTCTGTATGACACCTTGAAAAACCTCTTGCTAAGAAAATTCAGGAAAATTTCGAGACTCTGGGACGGAGAGTTCTTCCGTATTCACGTTATAGCCCTGACCTCGCAAATAATGCCCTTCTGCTCCCCTCTCCAAACCATCTCCTAGAGAAGAAAGCTCATCCTAACTATGATGATGTCAAAATCGACATCTGATCTTTCTTCGATCAGAATTCAGTAGAGTCCTACAAGGGAGGCATCGAGCAGCTACTAGTGTGTTGGCAATAGGTTGTAGATATTGATGGAGGGTAGCATGCCGGATGAATGGAACAAAAAGATAATGAAAATATTAAATTCAAAATTCGGCCAGTTTGTTGCAAGACTTATGGACCGACCTAATAATTTATCCAACACCCTATTCGAATTGGTTTACAGATGCGTTTTTTTCCCATCATCTTATTCGATGAAAATCCAATCTAATCGTCAATTTCTGCGCGGTGGCCCAACAGTACTGGACTTCCTGATGGGAGAGCACCATCTTGTGTGTGATTGCTGAGTGTACCGCAGTGTAAGATTCCTCTTGTGTCGGAAGGTCTTGTCACATCACTCGCATTAGGCCGTATTCAAATAAACTCGTTCCACCTATCAACCTCGTATGGCACATAAAACACACAAATAAAACAACGATGCCGGAGTATACAAGAAGATAAGAAGTTGGAAAGTCCTTTACGCCCAGGCAGGCCCACCGACAAGTATAGTTTCAAACGAGATACTGATCGACATACCAATCTAATCCACACACCAAGGCATTTTTCATGCAGAGTAATCAGAGTGATGACTGCGCCATTCCGCAAGCCACAAGTGAATGTCCTTGAAGGGCTACTTCGCGATAGGGAATCTTAACTCGAGGTTCAGCGTAGGGTCTCCTCGTCGTGTTGTTACCGAATTCTTTTTTGGACAACATGGTAGTATAAATGGAATACATACGGCTCCAGAGAAAAGCCAAAAAGACCAGCTAATTGGCTTGTCTCCGCGAGGTGTTTCGAGCTTTACTGGAAAGCCTTTACACGAAATGTAGGTTCGTTCTTTGAGTTTCATCTATGTTCCTCCTTGGCCTCGACGATAAATAAATACTTGTGGATGGAAGTGGTGTGTTGCAAGCGGCGCCGCTTATCACACGCACGGTCCACTGATCAATTCTTAGGTGGTTAGGCCATCCGCACCAACCATGTCTGCATTCCTCTGACTTAATGAAGTCGTACCAGAGTAGTGTGAAGAACTGGTTTCACATCGGTTAGTCCCCACAGGCCATCGTATGGACCGAATCGCATTCAAAATGCCACTATGGTTTTGGGCTGAGAATATAACGCATGGTACATCCCAAAAACGAATTGATCGGCGTTGAATAGTTTCTCTTTTGCTTCATAAGGCGTTTAGATTTCTTTTTCTTCCCTTTGAATTGTTTATGTGTACTTCAGAGGACCTAAATCTTTGTTTTTTTTCAGTGGTCACCATAAACCCTCTATGATTGCACTACATCGATCCCGCTTGACCCTTGTTCAGAAAACCTTTTTGAGGATTTGTTTGGTCACGTCTATCAGAGATCTCTATTCAAATTTGGTATAAAAAGATTTCTGGCTTTTTTGAATGGAATAAATCAAAGAGAAGTTTGGACAGAAGCAATCTTAAAATTTCCTATGTAATACGGGTGCCTGCACTTCAGCAGTCGGCGAAAGATCTAAAATGAAAGTACAAATTGGCAGGTCGTGAGTGAATAGAGAGCGTTCTTGGAATACATTAAGACAGAGACAATTTGGCCTCTGAGAACGCAAATTCTCCGAAACCCTTACTCAATTAAGGCGAAAGTGCCGCCTTTTCTGAGAATGCCACCGCCACAAAGATCTTCCTCCGCACCAGAGATTAGTCACGCTTCATAACGCTTGGCTCTCAAAACTTTTATATTGTTCACAACAAAATTTGAGAAATTACTGCAACAAAATTGGACCTCTAATCACGATATATCCACATTTCTCATATTTGCCCTCGGGTATGGGTAAAACCACCATACTGGTTAGTGATGCCCCATTACCGCGGGGTAGGTCTCACATGGAAACAATTCAGCTTCAATCAATTGGTGCTATTGAGGTATGTAAACTTTTCTGAATCTACGTCCAAGTATGACACATTATTGCAAGGAGCCCCAGGTAGTAACTAGACCTACTGCTGTCTCCGTCTAAGGCCGAGAATCAGGCAGCCAACGAATAGTCAAATCCGGTGCTCATTCGAAGGCCCTGCTTTTCTACTGTGACGTCATGATCATCATTATCTTCATCTGCGTCATCTCAAAGGGGAATGGTTGGTGCCACATTATTTGGAGCTCAGTCGGTCAACTCTAGGGCGCTCCGCTGGATCAAATCTGGTTCGTGAGCTTTGTTAGTCCAGGTGGCTGTAGTGGGTGTACCAGTTTAGGGCTCGCCGCAACGACAGCGCGGCGCGCCGCGGATCAGAATGGCTGAGGCGTTTAGTGAAAGGGGACAACTTGGCTGAATGATTAGGCACGTGAGAAGACTAAACAGTAAGATGTGTGGAGGGAGGAGGTATCGCATAATGGGTGGGTTGGAAGGCTGGGTTTGGGTAGTCCAGTTGAAGATTGGTCGCGGCGGCAGTGGCGGCGGGATGGCGGAGATGAAGGCTAGGTGGCTAAGTCGGATGAGATCGTGACATTCAGAGCGCATTCATGATGCGGGGCGGTCGAAGAGTGGATTTAGCGGGGTTTTGGGTAGAGTTTCGACGGTTATGAGGAATCGGTGGTGGGGGTGGTGGGGGTGTGAAGTGAAATATAACCAATCAATCAGCATCTAACCGAGCTGTGATGGAAATTGGAAATATAATGGAAATTCGCTATTGGTCCAAGTCCAGATAGTTGAGCAGCTCAACTTTCTTTGCTTCTTTAGATGAAAGGGTAGGAATGGAACTTATTCACGTGCTAGGAACCTGGTTTAGTTCAGTTGAGTTCACGCTCAAATGTCGCTACTTTTATCAGTACAGCTGCTGCTCATACCACTTTCCTGTCACCCACATTCAACCCTCGCACCTGGGGAGGTCGTTGGGGCCGAGTGATATGGTGCAGGCGAAGTTGGAGAGACTGCCATTCGAAAACGTGCTTAGCGATTAGCCTTGTCGAGTTGAGTTGATCGGTGTGCGGCGGGAACTCGCCTGTCCCGGTCCCAACCTCTAGACAACGTGTAGGAGCTAATATTCACTGACACCACGAAGGCGCAACGAAATTAGCAGTGATCAAAATCCTAACTTCCTTATCAACCGTTATCGCTTGTTATCACTTCTGATCATCCGCTATCCGTGTTCCCGTCCCATCCCCTATACCACATGTGAGAGCCAAGGTTTCCAATGTAACCGCAAGGGCCGCAACGAAACTGGTGGTGTATCCACACTTTGACGCTCCTTATCACTTCTTATCAGTTGCTACCACATTGGTTCACTCAATTTCTTGGTCCCCGCCTCACCCCACATATCATACATGAGTGCAAACTCTCCACCATCAACGCGAACGGTGTAACGAAATTGGTGACATCAACATTTCGACGTCCGTTATCAGCTCCTATCAGTAGTTATCACTTCCCGCCACCCGTCATCAGTGTTCACCTCCGGCCCCCTATATATCCTAGAAGTTTGAGCGCTCTGGGTCCAAAGGGGGTGAAGTTATGAATTTCCGGTCAGACACACACACACACACAACCGCTTAGCCGATTATATATAGTAGGATATTTTATTATTCTTGTCTTTGCCCGCTCCGCCCCCCCATTGGTGTGGGTCTGTGAAGAGTGCAGGCAGGTGAAATGCGTATTTGAAATTTTCACCTTGTCTTCTCATTACTCTGTCTATAATTTGCCAATCCGGAAAAATGTCATCTCGTCATTAGCTTGTGAGCTCGTAAGCTAGATTCCATCGAGTGCGCGACTAGCTACTTTGCGAAGCGTCGTCGCTTCTACGAATTGGACTCTGATGTTTTTGCGAACACAAGTGCCTGGATTGCGGTCTTCGCAGATTCTAGTAGTACTTACTTATCGAATAACTAAAAAGAAAGATTCCATCGTTCAGCTTTCCGGTGCTTAATAGCCGATTTCACTAGTAGTCACGCTCCATCGGCATTTCCAAATGGAACGATTAGAGGGAAAACGTCAATAAAATTAGAGAAGTCGGAAGTTCTTTGGAGCGTACCGCAGCGGCTGCCGGTGAGCGAAGGTATTCGCACGTGAAATTCACGTGCATCTATCATTTCCATCCGTTTTGTGACAACTCGAACGTAGTGACGTATTTGGAGTTTGCATATCAATGAACTGGGGAGATTGACATTTGCGGCAAAAAACAAGGGTTGGACTCAGAACATGGATCGAGGTTATACACAAACTACACCGGCATAGCAGTGGGGTGTTCGCGAGTCAATCGTGGACTGAGGCTATTTTTACGATTGAAACCACCTTCTATTCAAATCATCTTATCCATTCGTTATTATCTGAAGCATGCTATGCATTTTATTCGGTGATAAATTACGTTTATAATGATACGACTAAATGCCAAAACTGGACTCTTCACTACGTCACGATTGCGGCAACCCCATGTTTTCTTTCCGGAGCACAGAGGTTTACCTTTTTGCGAGGAAACTCATAGCCATACATTCCTTACTAGTCGTAGTGTAATTCTGCTCATTGCCCTTTCCGGAGCAAACTATTAGGTTGGCAAGAAAGTTCTGCGACACTCTTTCTAAAATTTTCTTTTTTTTGAAAAATCATAGGTAACATTTATGACTAACAAATGGTAGAACATTCTCGTGGCTTTAATCCACGAGGTGGATCTAAGTGCTGCAGTCAGTAGTTATCCAAGAAAATTCAAAAAACCCGACCACTGGTTAAATCCACACTCCGAGTCACTGTCTAGTACAAATGTCTCCATAACTGTGGATTCGTGTCAAAGACCAACACTATCTGCAATCGCTTCAATAGGCATGTCGTGCACCGCTACAGCGTGTTTCAGCTTTATCAGCGCTTTCGATCTTTTGATATTTTCATAAGCCAGCAGCGTCCTACACACTCCATTACAGGAAGGGCTCCTACGGAAGCTCATTTACAAATTCTTCGTTATGGGCACCATTGTGTAGGTAGAGGACCTATGCTGCGAAACTCCAGGAAGTTTCTCGAGGCAGCTCGTCAGGAGCCCTCGTACCGCGACAATATTTATTTCTTTCATGACATTGCGAATCACCATGATCCGAAATGAGCCCGGTAAGAAATTCTGGAGTTGCGGCAAGATTTCTTACCTCTCTTAGCGTTCCCCTGGTCGAGCTAATGACTGCTACCTATCCTGGACCTTTAAATCATCATCTTGATGACGAAATAATTAGACGATCAACTCCAACTCGAAAGTGAGGTCGCCTCCTTTCTCGACCACACTCGCGCTGGGTTTTAGGCAAGGGAGCATCAATAAATTTTTTGGGTTTCTCTTGTGATAGTATGCTTAATCGCGAGGATTCGTTATGTTAAGATACAGGACCGATCAGAAGTCGTAAACAAGAAAGTAAAATCAATAAACGAAAATTTGAAGAGCTGTCAGCAGAACTTTTAATTGGCCAGCTAATACATTAAGACCCAACTCGTTCGAGGGTTGGATTAGAGGACGAATGTGATACTAACTATGAATTCGGCTGAAAATTATCAAGGAACCGTGTTGCGTCCGGGCGAGAAGCACAAAATAGGCATTTTTGTTATATATTATTTGGCCATCAGTCACTGGATGTCAGCGTTTTCAGTGAGTGATTCCTATAATTTTGCTGATTCTCTGTTAATATTTTTTTTTTCAATTTTTTCTTCACTTGCTTCTTTCTCTTATCTACGGACATCACATTCAAGCCACATCAATCAATTACGTATTTAATGTTCTCGATAAAATCGCTTGTTATCCGATTTTCCTGCCTCCTCAGCCAATTTCCCCTTCCAGCTGCACATGTTTTTCATTAAGTATAAAACACACATCAGCTAAGCGGAGCCCCGCCCACAGAGGGCGTGGCGTGCGTCGAAATGAATTGTACCGAAGACCAAGATTTCGATTTCAGTGACAAAACGACCTCGAAACTGGGCCAAAAAGTGGGTAAAGGTGTGCATTGGTAAGTCACATCGAATTAGGGAGACCCACCCCCGGTGGGCGGGGCGTTCTCCAAAAAAGCAGTGCTTTATGAAAAATTTCATAACTCGGTTGGGAGAAAGCCTACAGAGCAGAAAACAAATTGGTGTAAGGGAGCAATGTCTAAGGTGTTTCCAGCATACATGACGTGGGCGGAGGCCCGCCCAGAATGGGCGGTTTTGTTGCGGTGCTCTGAAGTGTAACAGCGGTTTCTACAAGTCCTCATAATTCGGGCCGGAGACGTCTTAGTGAGCCGGAAAAAGGTGGATAGAGTTGGGTGGAGGAGTGGAGGCTAACAGCCATCGGTGGGCGGGGCATGACCAAAGTGGGCGGAGTTTGCGACGGAAATTCATAACTCGGTTCCAGAAGTCCCGGAGGCTGGGGAAAAGGTGGATAGAGGTGGGTGGAGGGGAGACCAACTGCTGTTGGTGGGCGGGATGTCTGAAAGTGAGGCAGGAGACTTTATCACGAAAACTTTTGTAATTGGCTCAAGTGAGTCCTGGAGACGCGATGAGGAAGTGGCGAGAGGCGAAGGAAGTGAATTTGAAGGTGTGCCGCAAGCTACACAAAAAATGCAGGTTGGAGCCACAATAATATGAGATTACCGTGGCGTTACCGGTGAAGTTGCGGCAGAGGATGGCGGACAGGAAGGAAAAAAGTATAGGTTGGAATGCCAAAGAAATAGGCTGAAGATTTACCACGAGATTTAGTGGATCGGTCCAGAAGGACAGGCGCGGGACGCGGGAAAAGTGGACGCAATTAGATTGCGAGGAAAGAGGGCAATTGGTGGACAGAGGGAAGGTCAAAAGCCGTCGGTGGATAAGGCATGGGACAGTTGAATAGAATTCAACTTGCTGGTCAAATATTTGAAGTGTATTGGGCCAAATTCGAGAATTTACGCCGCATGATCCCATATCGCACCGCAAAAACTATGTATGGTGCGATAAGGCGGCTGAGCGCCGGAACGTGGGGTATGGAAGCGCAGAACCGCGGTGTGGGAGAGAGACTCGCGGGTATCGCTTGTTGTAGGGTATTTGAAGATTTTTTGAGATAGCATGGGATGAGTAGATTAGCGGTTACGTGTTACTTCGAGGCGGGTGGGTCGAGATCAGAGTGGTGGGTTGGGGGTGTGGGCGGTTGAAGTGGACGCAGACAGAAAGTGGGAATCGCTGCTCGCGAATGATGGAGGGAATGGGGAAGAAACACGCAGGCGAAGCTTAAAACGACCACCCCTCGATCGCCAGCCGGCAGGAAGGCGGCTCGATGGTGTAAGAGTGTCTTAAAAAGCTTTCCGTGACGTGCGTGGCACATATCAATCAATTGTCTTACTGATAGTGCTAACATAAACTATGCTCAGAATGCGATACAATTTGAACGAAGTGATATGTGTCCTGCGAGAAGGCCATGACAACGCCAGGTGGCTATCGCTCAAAATACTAGACACGGCGCATTATTGCCGATCGTTTTGTTAGGAGTCTAGCGTTAACCCTCGTTCAAATGCAGCCCCGCACAGTGAGTGGAGAATTTCCCATGACCGCCTCATCCCAACCCGTACCTTCAAGGTCAAGCTGTGATTGTACTGGACAATCAAAACCATCTTGAGCAGGGAGAGCCGGATCAGGAGTGCAGGCCGCAGCTCCGATTCAGGATAAGGCTAAGAAGAATATGTGGGAATAAAGGCCTTTGGGCTTCACTCGTCACTACTTATACTTATCCAATGCTCTGTGGGGTCTCGAATCTCTTCTAATATCTTTCTCTTGATCTCATTCTGTGGCTAAATCAATCATATCAGATTCGAACCTTTCAATAGATGTTTCTTGTTCCTGGACTCAGACCACTTTTAATTGAGGCCGCGAAGTGAATATCCGACAAGGCATGCACAAAAAGCGGCCGTGTAGTTAGCCAGAGACTGATGAATTCGTGGAATGAAGTCCTATTCGGAGAATAGAATGCTTGCAACTTAATTATGTAGGTGCCTTGAAAGAAGTATAAGTCACATGGACTTCCCTTCAGTCATTACGCGGGCCTCCGAGCACAGATCCATTTGTGGTCTAGGACACAACTTCAACTGAGCTTCACTTATTAGAGCAATCGATTCATCTCACCACATTCATCCTTTAACGATGTATTCGTTAACGATGGACTTCCCAGAGCGCATAAAAAGGCTAAATCGATGTGGTATGGGCAATCGTTGTGCGGACACATCGTTTCAACAAAAAGACTAGTGCTCGTTAGTTCCTACTGTTTGTCCAGGTAACCCTTTGCCAACCTAGGCTACCAGCTAAACTACCGCTGAAATCCATTCAGAGTTTTTTAGGAGCCTCCTCTCCGTCCTGGTCTCATGTAATCATGTTTGGCAATTGATGCTGTCCTTCGACGCGGAGGCATGCAAAAAAAGAAAAATCATCAACTCACTTTCCTCAATTGACTCGCGAACGACCTCGACAAACTGGCCGCGTGAAAAACCAACCAAGCCAACGGAATTGCATACAGTAATCAAAGATGCTGTTGTGACAAGGGAACTGGCTGGATCAGCTTCTCTCCCTACCCGGCATCCCTCTGTGAATCCACCGTAACTCTGATACTATCACTGCACTTTCTGCTACAGCCATGTCTACTCGATGATTCATGATAGGGATATATGTATTCAGAGCATTATACTACCAAAATTGATCAAAATTCCCTATTTCTTTTGATGAATATTTCACCTCTCCCCTCCTTCTCTTCCCATTTTTCTCAAGACTTTGCACAGATCAGTGATGATCCATCTGGTTATGACTGCATCACCAAAGCATGAAGAAAGTGGCTCTCGCTCCTCACGATTCCCGCTTTCCCTTCCCGGTGCAGTTAATCTTTTTCATCAGTGAACACCTATTACAAGCCATGACCAATGCTCAAGACCCCTTGCTGAATTTCCACGGGTTGTAAATTTCAAGCCACGGGTCAAGATTGGGTGCCCAGTTAGTCCCTCCTGCTAGAGTGATGAAGAGGGGTTCTCAAGCCCAGGAGGCGTGACACTGCCTCGACTCAAAATTGCGAGGCAATGGCGCTACTCGTAAGACCTTGCTTTGTGTGCTGCCATTCTTATCAGTCGCAACATACGTGGTGTCTGCGCCCTCTCGCGCACGATGTACTGCCTCGCGTTTTCCTCTCTCTCGCAGCGTTGTGTCTTATTGTCACACCACGGCTGAAATCACAAGGGAAATTTTCGGCGTTTTCTATGCGCTTTGCTAATACTCCTTAAGGCTTCTCATTACACTTTCCGCCCAATTTGCTAACACCGATTCGATCCCGACCCGTGCCTTTAATACTCATTATTCACGCAATGTCCTTCGCGTAGGCTTAAGGTAAAAAATGCTTGTTCATATGGAAGAAGAAATTTTTTATGTTTCTATGGGACTTTATTAAGTACATTAATTGAGCAACCCGGAAAAAAGCCAAATTCGGATCTAATTGTGAGACCGTTGTTTTGTACTAGATTATAGTGAACCACTGAAGCAGTGAAGAAACAAAAGTTCAGAAAAGTATGTGGGGAAGTTTTACCAGTTGGGGCTTCTATAATATTATCAGGAACAGTCGGGTGTTCTGAAAGTTCGTGCCACTTTTTCGAACCTCACGCCGGATCTTTAGTTAACGATTTCTGAATAAATCAAAGTAACTACGAGGAGTGCTCTTAGTGAAGCAGCAAACGACTACTTTGCCATCCACAGCTAGCTTTCAAGTTCTAAATGAGAATATAGTACACCTGCATTTCCATCCGGTGAAAATGTAGTTCGAGGGGGCCATTCCATTGTAATCTACAATATCTAAGCTAAGAATATTAGCGCTCATGATACGTTATCGACTCATTTTGAACATGCGCCTGGTAAGTATCGGTGTATTGTGGAAGACCCTGGGATGCTTTCCACATCTTCGCCTGTCATGGCCCAAAGAAGCGGTCCTGGACCAGGGGAATGGACATTTTTTCCCTAGCCAAGGGTGAGAGAGTTCTAGGGTGGATGACCAGGTGCAAACAATTGGATGGGATGTGGCCAGGACGCGAGGAATAGAGGACACCCACCGGTACTTATCAGTAAATCAGTACACAGTAAATCGCCACAAGAAATTCCTTTCGGCTACAGCCGTTTGACGAGCCTGGTGTCTCGTAAAAACGTTCAGACCGCTCTGCGAACTAGTGTTTTGCTTTCTTACTAGTGTCCTTGAGACGCTTCTCAGAGTTTTATCAATTAGCACCTCGCTGTAGCTCAATGCTTATTCGCTAATCAGGAGTTGACAAATGAAAATATTGAATATGAATGCTGAAAACAGTAAGGGAGAACTAATCCTTATTTTGCGACTACTGATTTTACAACAGCGGTCACCGTCAGCAGGTCCTATATTCGCTTCACGCTAATGTGTTATCCTCACATAAGCCTTGTGGCATTTGCCTGTCGGCCTTGAATTGTCAAAGAAAGTCAAGAAATGTTATTGCGTATGTGAGAGCCACACTCTGAACCAAAGGTCGTAATGTTTTCCTTCCGGGCAAAGCCGATTGCAGCCACTCTGAATGTCACTTCCGGTTTCCTATGCAAATTATGGCTCGAGAATCATCCTGCCCATATCAGTTCTGTGTAGTGGTTTCTGACGTCATGTGTACATTCATTCAACATTGTAGTAGTAGTAATCAAGCACACTTGTATACTCAGCTTAGATTTTTTCTCGTGTATATGCTGTCTTGGAAAACCTTCGATACAGTTTAAAGAGATGTTTTTGGAAGGGTGAAGCACTAAGATCATAGCTCGACCTTTCCATTCCAAACAAGCAATAGCCACCGAAAGGGCGGAAGTGGTGTAGTGGCAAGTGGCACGCTTACCACGCGAGCGGTCCGGGGATCAAATCCTGGGTCGTGAGTCGCCCGGGCCAACCAAGCCTTCCATCCCTCCGGGGTCGGTTAATTGGTACCAGACTTGTCTGGGAGGATAAAAACACTGACTTGTACATCGGCTGGCCCCCGCAAGTCATTGTATAGGCCACATCGCATTCAAACGCCACTACGAATGTACAAATGGAAGTAGAATGCGTGCCGCATCCCAAAAAGGGATTGATCAACGGCAAATGCTTTATCCTTATCCTTATTTAAAGCACTAAATCCTCTGTGGAAATGCCGGGCAGTTGTCTCACTTTCACAATCGTACACGCATTTTGAAGGGCTAGACAATCACGTTTGAAGACCGGATGACTTCACGCTTTATTCGTTCAGTTTTTGTTTGCCGATTCGCATTCTAGCGCCTCAGGACTGATGATTTAGGCATCTATCGTCAATGAGCACTGAACTATCTTCACTCAACTGCAATTTCTTCTTTGTAGATTCTTATTGCCTTTGAGCTTGCGAATTCTCCTTAACTCGCCATCTGAGAGTTTTGTCAAAAAGTTTATCGTCGACGATCCTTTGCTGAGGCAAAGCAATCGCTTTCCATCGCATGGCGCCTCAATGAAAAAGCTAGGCAACGGTGGATTTCAGTTCATCAAGCAACGAATGTTCCTGCTATTTTTGTAATCCGTAGGGCTTGGAAAAGCTGACCGGAGCGGTTGTTGGTAATGTTCATCCCTCGGGCTCACACGTTGTAAACTGTAAGCGTCTTTCGCTGCAGAATTTGAAGGCAACGGTCGGGCTTAGCTTCACTGAAGAACCCTATCCCGTGGATTGACGTAATAGGTCTACCACTGTTGTTTTTGCGCCTCGAAACGCTTCATTAGAAGCTACTAGGAGCTCAGGACTTGAATCTCCGTACCCTTCCCCTCTTCGCGACTTACATTGCTTCTTATCTCGCTGTCTACTTTTCGACTTTCCGCTGCGTAGAGATTCCTCGTATTTTCTTCTTTTTCTCCACTTCTCCACCTCCCATCCCCTCCTTCATACTCGAGGTGGAGTACCACATAAATTTGGTCCTATGGGACCATCCTGTAAGGGTAGCGATAACGATAAAGAGGGAGCGGGGAAGAATATGCGCCACATGAAGCAGTAGCCCCGCTGGCATGGAAGAAATATGTGGCGCTTTCACGACGAAATGTGAGCACTACCTGGAAGTCGCCACGCCTCCTATACGCTCCACCCAGTAGTTCAGTTGATGATTTGGACGAGTCGGGTGCCAGCAGCGGCAGAACTGCAGCAACTCGACTGAAGGATGAACAGTATGGTGCCACAAAGGTATACGTCCGCTGTCCTAGCCGTTTCCCGTCCGTGCGCAAAAATCAACGGCCAAACAAATGGGTTCCATTTTTCGTTTTCTTTACGAATTTTCCTGATTTTTCGCAAACCCCTGGTCCCGTCTAACCTTTCCGGAACCTATATCGTAATCAGTGCAATTAAAATATCTTGACAAAGTAAAACGCAGGGCACTGAAAGGTAACTTTCCACAAGAGACGAGCTTTTCATGACGTAGGGACAAGAATTGGCACATTCACAGAGTCCTATGTAGTCTGAGGATTTGGCGTATCATGGTGGATATTAGTGCCATCCTCTGGACTAAGGGCTACGGCTGTTGCGGCTGATGATGAGTCCCCGCGTAAAAAAGGAGACATTTTACGCAGTTCCAGTATGCAATGTTACCACCAGGGTCGGTCCTATCGTTGCTACTTTTCAAAAAGTTTTTACGACCCCCCTCCCTCATGAAATGTTTCATACGACCCCCTCTTTCAAAACAATTTTTACCCCAAAAAATTACCGTCGAGCGGGGGGGGAGCGCGCTGAAACGGCAAATTTTCTCCGCGCCGCTCCCCACTCATCACATGCAACTTCTTACAACCGAAGCAAGTACGACCCCCCCCCTCTACAAACTCATCAAAATACGACCCCCGTGCTACTTGTAGCAACATAGGGTTGACCCTGGCTACCACAATGCCCCTGTACCTTGCGATAGCGCCGAAATTTTATTAGCAGTCATTCGAGAAAATATTGCGTTGATTCAGCATATCAGCAGGATAACAAAGTGCGTTTTCGCTCGCCTATTGAAGTCCTCCGATGACTCATATATTTGAGCCGGGGCGGCGACGTGACCTCGGTGAATATAAGTTATCCTGAAGTCTCCTGTTATTGACAACACAGAGTAAATGGAACAACGAGGGCTTTTACATTCGTTTGCGAAACTCAACCATGCATTCGAGCAATCTAATATCCGCTAAGTTGCTGCTTACACACTCAGGGAAGGCCTGTATAGCTCCCTCCAAATGTCCGAGCACGGCATGAGAACTCGGCGTAAAGTTTGTGTGGCGCGTCTGTCTGCGTAATTAATATTGTATCACTTTGTATATTATATTATGTGTATTGAGTTTAGATCTTAATTGATATTGATTGTGTATGTTTTTCATTCTATCATGAGGAGCTTCCTCTTCTAAGATTCGCTTTGTGCCACATTTAAAGCTCAGGATTAGGACGAATAATGTATTAATCTGTGATTGGGGTAAGTGAGTACGCTACCGCAGAGGTGGTGCCACATTCGCTGCTCGGAAGAGCGCGCATAGGCACCGAAGGCTTATTGTGTTGGGCTTCCCTTGCACAGTTTTGAAATTCTATGGTGTCTGGATCTCGCTTACCTGCTATACTGCTCGTCAGATTTCTCGCAGTGTCGCAGAATCTACCTGTTTTTCCTCCTGTCTGTCCCACAGCCTCATCCACAGCTAGGAATGAGGTCTTTATTCCCGCCGTTTTTGTCGATTTCTTTTCCTTTTTTCATCTCTGATCATTCTTATCCGCATCTTAATCTTTATTTTCAAGTGTCTACACATAGCTGCTCTGCCTGCTTTTGCAAGGCTTCGTGAGCGAGGTTAAGCACGCGCCGAGGGATTCTGAGACACTATGCCCCCTACCCCTTCCCAGTACCAACTCTTCTCTGTGTATAGGCGGCCTATAATGAAGTGGGGTTGTCTTGCAACGCTGTGTTGACTGTGAAGCAGCCTATCGTTAGCTAGTATGGGAGCGCGCTGATAGAAATTACGGAAATTAAGGCGAAATAACCAATTTAGGCCGATTACCGAGAATAATTCTTGTTGTGAGGGCGAGCTATTACATTTTCCAAAGCCATAATTTCCTTCATATCTACAAATGAAAAGTTAATATACCTCTGTAAACTAGAAATTTTGCTCTATTCAGAGGCGGCGTGATTTACACAGCATGCTAAAAAGGCTCCGTTGAAGGTTTTTGCAAGAAAAAGTTCGATAAGCGCGAGTTTTTGCATTTTCCATGGCCATAACTTCCATCAACTTTGGCGAATAGGAAAAGTTAGATAGCATTGTAAACTTAAAGACTTGCTCCACTTAATAACTAATTAAATGACTTGATTCGTTGAGTATGCCGAAAGATTCCTCTGAAAAGACTAGTTGTAGAGGTAGCGTCAAGAGGTTTCCTTCGCTGTAATGGCTCTCTTTTAACGACTATAGCTCCCTTCAAGGTCGATCCTTTACAGAATTGAAAGCAGATTCGAAACCCGCGAGCTTTTTGCTTTCCAGTGATGTAAAAGCTCATAGAAAATTCCTACTTTAACAATAGCTTATGAATTTGGCGCGAAAACTGCATTTCTCGCTGAAAGAAGGAAACTCACCCTGTTACTTCATCTGACCCCTTTCGGAATTCTCTTGGTTTTCCCTGAATTGAGATTTTTTCTTTAGAGAACCAGCTGAAGTGCACACAGCTATTAAAACACAACTATCACCTACAACGCCTTCTACTCATCTCTAACAGACTATCGCATCTTTGTTTCTCCCAGCGGACTGAACGCGACCCCTGACGACCTATCCAGAATTCCTCAACGCGCGTTTGCGCCTGCTTGAGACTTGAATTCAAGAACACCAAATCGCCTAACATATCAGTGTATTATAGGAAATCGCCCAGCTGAGAAAAGATAGTGCACAAAGTAGAGCTTTGGCTACCATTATTGAGCTCTACTACATATTTATGATTACTGCAGTGAAATGCAAGATGCCTGCATTCGACATCCATACGCTCCTTCTTTAGTGGCTGTAAATTAACTAGTGTTTTAATAAACGTCAGCGCAACTTGAAGTACACCCCATGACCAAAATGGGGTAAACACGAAAATGAATGCAACGGTGCGAAGTGGACGGGTGGTGAAGAAAAAAGGGCAAGAATTGGTTAACGCGGAGAGAGGATAGGCGAGAGAGCACAAGGGGTAAGAAGGCACAAACACTCCCACGTTGCAATCGAGAAAAAAGCATTTGAAGTGGTACTGGGAAGGCCCTCGCGCCCTTGTCGCGCACTTTTGAGCCGAGTTAAGGGGGAGTTTTTGGCTTCAATGGCCAGCTTTATCCTACCTCCTGGATGGATTGATTCATCTAAACCCGTCATGGATAACGCCCTTCTTTGTTTGTGTCTGTCAACTATCCCTAATTTGTTTCAAATTTTCACAATAAAATGACATTTGTATTTTTCCGTATAATCGACAAGCATTCCCGTTCCACTCACGGTTCACAGATCGGCCCTGTTTGCCTTCTCCATGGGCTGTTATTCAGACAAGTCCGACAATTCTTCAGTGGGAGACCTTGAGGAAGTCCTTGGAGGTGTTTCAGATCCGGAACTCCAACATATTAATTAAGTAAGTGGTCTAATCGAATAAATGGAATCAAAAATGAAATTCTAAAAAAAATTGTGTTGAAAGTTTCAAGATACCTATAAATGGAAGAGTGTTCTGCCGGGCACACAAGCAATTTTTTCATTTTGTCTTTTTATCACGTTTCCTATTCATTATAGCGCAGTTTCTGCTGCTTTCTTAATCCCTCTTCTCTCAATAATTTTCACCCTGAGGGAGAGGGTTAGGAAGGATCCCTCTAGCCCTTTGACTTGACTTTAAAATATTCATGCACATATAAGTCTCCTCCAAAATCTTACAGCTAAGGTGCCTCCTACAGCTCCGTTGTCGCTTAAGATCGGCTTTCGCGACGCCTCTAATGGTTTTTCAACCCTCGCAGTTTTATTCTTGCAACTTGAGAGGTATTCGGGGATAGTGTCGCACGGATGCTCGACATTCTTCACGGGCTCCGAAGAGGACGACTTTGCCGAAACATCTGCCAATAAGTTCTGTATCAATTGTAAAGGCTGGAGCAACAAACACTGAATATTACCGTATTGGCGAAATAAAAGGAGATTTCCATGATAGAACGAAGGTCGAAGAATATCTACTGTGTTCAAACAGCCCTCACAGCTGCATCACTGACTCGTTATAGTTGCTCCTTTTTGGGTGGCTAAACGGTTCCACGGATATTCTCTTCTTTACTCCGTCTTTTCTACCTTTTGAAACAATTCGCTCGTTCCCCCTTGACCAACCCTTGCTTTATGAATTACAGGTCGCTGCTGTTGAACCAACGTCCTATCATCCTATGTTCTCATCATCCTTGAAGCCACGCGGGCTTCTTCACAGAAATAGATGCTGCATAACAGGAGTTTCTGAGCATGCGCATTCTGGAGAATAAATAGACAACAAGTAACGAGTGCACGATTGTGCCTTCCACGATTTCCCTTAAATTCCCAG
>MU871761.1:11844-22218 GCA_036418205.1 Ostertagia ostertagi | reverse complement strand
CGCCACGTGCTCGATCTCCACTAGAAGTAGTGAACTGAATGTGAGATGACTTGCAGGACCTGTTCTCGAACACGTCTCCCCCCCCCCCCAGAGTGGTACCATTTGTTCGATTACGAGTTCCCAGGTTTGCGTGGCCTGGTTTTCGATCAAGAACTGAGCTCCGAACAATGCTGCGCTTGCTCCAGGTCAGCGCCAGGTCACCGCCATTCAAAGCGCCCTATTATAGAGAGGACAAGCAGACCCGGTCAGTTTGCGCCATGCATCTAAACTCAACTTCCTTACTCGGTTGCTTTATGTGCACGAGTTGGTACATGAAATAGTTTGCAAAGACGGGTGCCTAGTCGCCATGGGTCGGGACTAACGATCAGTGCCAGAAGATAGTCCCACTTGGGGTGAGGAAGGGGGTTCCCAAGCCTAGAAACCGCAACACTGTCACGGCTCAAAAGTGCGCGACAAGGGCGCCAGGGCTTTGCTTTGTGTGCTGCTGTGCTGCCACCCTTATCGATAGCGTCTGCGCCCTCTCGCGTACGGCTCTCTCGCGTTTTCCCTCTCCTCGCAGCGCTGTGTCTCTCCGTCATACCACGGCCGGACCTCCAAAGGGTGCAGTGTTTTCTATGGTGCTTTTTGCTTTTTCTCCTCACACACATCTCTTATCACATTTCTTGTATAATTTTTTAGTAAGATAACACATCAAATTGATCCCAACCCGCGCATGTAATTTAGCTGCTCCTTTTTTCTTTTCTCCATGAAATAGGCGAATTCAGAAGTGGGTTGATTAGCCGCGAAGAGTGTCATCTGTGAATTCTGCAAGTGCGTGGTAACGATCAGGTCAACCATCCGTTGTGCAAAGAACAACGAGGGGGTCGTATTTGGTCAGCGGAAGGGGAGGGGGTCGTATCTTTAACCACAAGATCTGAATGTGCGAAGGCATGACTAATTAAGTGGCAAAGGAGAACAGGAGGTGCGGACTTACCACTGTCCACCACCTCTCCATGTCGGTGACGGCCCATGCACCGATAGTGGGCCTAAAGCCACAATAGCTAGTGCAGGGGCCGTACAGATAACCTTCGGAAGGGAGAGGGTCGTAAGAATTTTGCAATCTGCGCAACGCACGCTTGACCCTGGTTACGACGCCTACTGTAGCCAGTCTAACCGAACCTGGATAAACGCTTTTTTGCACCGTGAGTACTAAGGACCCGAATCACCTTATCCGGCTCTTTGCTGAAAAGTTGCGTCTGAGCGGAGCCAGTTAAGGTGTTCATTCGTTTCCTGGAACATTACAGATTCGAGTGGACAGTAATTTGCATGGCGTTAAACATGCAAAGCGCACAGATGACTTAGGAAGCATAGGTTTCCATGGTGTCTGAAGTGTAGGTTTTGCGATAAAGGGGTTTCGATCTCCTAACTCCCTGGGGTTCCAACAGAATCAGTCGGCGCTCATGGCCAGGGACAAAAAGAGGGTATTCAAAAACCGCTAATAGGTGACATAAGAACTAATCCAAGAAGAAGGGAGAAACGCCAGAGAGAATAAAGTTAGGCGCTCATACCCTAAGGAGGGATATTAGTTGAGTGGGCCACTCATCGAACTCGGGATTGGGCCTTAGGGAGGGGAAAGGGTTCTGGGAGAGGATGTGAGCAACCTTTTCTCCCCGATGTTTATTCCCAATCTTTAGCTTAGTTCTAGTGTCATCTACCAGCAGCTTTCGAATGCCCAAAGTTTGATCATATTTTCCCCAGAGCCTTTCCTCTCCGTAAGGCTTACCGTTAGACGTAAGTACTGTAAACGATTCACTCACTTGAATGTTCCCCCCCCCTAAGGACATTAGCGCCGCGCGCTCTGAAAGAATTGTCATCGACAGCTTGTGGTCCGAAAGCATGCACTGCTAAGCAAACGATACGCATTGATTGAACCGAAGCGGGTATACCACCAGATCGTTACGGAAGACTTGAAATAAAAGTTGGAAAGTTTGATAACAGAAGTGATACGGCGCTTGTTATCAAAATTACGTCATGAGACCTAGGTGGGTTTTATTTGCATAACGTACGTTCATCCGAGTGTTTGGTAGGCAGTGTCAGTTCGGTGGGAATGGACGCGGACCAGTACGAGCAGTTGGGACCGGGCAAATCAAAAATGACAGCAATTGGGCCGTCAGATGGTGGTCAGGAGTCAAAAAAACCCCAGGTACTTCCAGCAAGGACTCCTGGACAGACCGTCCTCGGACAATTCGCTCTCAGGTAACAGCTTCATGTTTTTCACATCAAAAAGGCCTTTAGGGAGGCGCCACGCATCGTAGTTCAATTCGGAATCACATTCTTCAGACCAGGAGACGATGTCGACCTGAGTTCAGAACGGGCAACGACCGTCGGCAGTGCAGAGGGAATAACAGCAAGTTTGTCTACAGAGATCCTTGCCGATAACTTTATTCCATAGTAAAGACACAACTTTAGCGAAAAAGTCTAAATCGAAAGAGGACGTCATTTCTGGGGACAAAGAAAAAGAGAGGGAGAAGCCAAAGGCAAAAACAAAGCCTATTCAAATAGATATTAAGCCATATGTGGAGCCGGTAGGCTATTCAATACATCACAGCTGTATACTCAGCATACTTACAGCCGGCTGCTAACGTAAAATATAGACATTGATTGCACTCAGGCGCACCACTAGCTGATGCTAGCTGCTTACACACGTTCGTGAGCGCTATTAGAGCGTTCAGAGTTGGCGATCGTACGTGCGATTAGGCGATAGGCGATTAGGCGGGAAGACTACATACGTATTGATTGGTTTGCTCCGCCCATAGAGCGTTGTAGGCGAGTAGGCGAGTAGGCGATTAGGCGATTAGGCGATCGCTCAATGGGCGGAGCAACAAATCAATACGTATCCTTCCCTTATCGCCTACTCGCCTACTCGCCTAATCGATACGTATGCTTTTCTTGAATCATCGCCTAATCGCACGTACGATCGCCAACTATGAACGCTCCTTACCGCAAGATACCGGCTCATTTGATGGCAATGCACTTAAAACGGGCTCATGCCACAGGGGGGGGGGACATTCAAGTGAATCAGCCACTGACAACACTTGGGGCCAAACCTGGAGGGGAGCTACGAGGATGCGTTAGCGGTTTTGCCCGGCATCCAGCCCCCTCCTAGGCTTAGTCCTGAACGTTGTCCCCATGCGATAGCGCCATGTTCGTGGTCACATTCCATAGTTTGGGCGACAATCACGAACTTGCACAAGACCAACCAAGTTAGTGCCTGTCGCCAGACGTACCGCGTGCGCGGCGCGTTTGTTTGCGCGCAGTTAACAAGCGGCTGCAAGTTCGCTGAGTATAAACGCATTTCGTGCCTCGCCCTTCAAAGTATTCGTGAGTATTTTAGACAATGCTGAAAATGTGTCATGCGGTCACACTGACCCTGTTGGTGATCAGTTTTGTGTTGATGGCGTTAACAGTGGTACAATTCGTCGATATCTTTGTTTGGTTGCCGATATTGTTTGGCGATGAGGAATGAGATTTAAGTTAAAGCAATGTTTATGGAACGCTATTTACATATCTTCATATCTACTTGACATGTAATTTTATACGAATACAGTTTGAAATAAAATGTTGAATTTGGAGTTCTTCATCGCTAATGATGGGACCAAAACCTCTGCAAATTCCTAAAAGCTAAGGTAGGCTAATAATGTGGCTTAGAGGGCATAGTCGCCAACGCTGCGCGCGACACGTCTGGGCTCTCAGCGAATAGTCTGAGCTTGCACATTTCAGATTTTCACACACTTAATGGCTCGTCCACATCCCCACCCAGCCCTTCCCTCCCTGAGGCCATGTACAGCAGTACTCGGCCGGAGATGGATCACCAGAACTATTGCTGCACCCAGCGCCTGAACTGTTTGTGGAGCGTTCACAGTTGGCGATCGTGCATGCGATCAAGCGACTAGGCGATTATGTAATTCGTCTATAGTGGAAAATATCAAGCGATTAGGCGAGTAGGCGATTAGGCGATCGCTCAATGGGCGGAGCAACAAATCAATACGTACCCTCCTCTTATCGCCTACTCGCCTACTCGCCTAATCGCACGTACGATCGCCAACTATGAACCGTTTCGCACCATGCACAGGCGGCCATGCTGCGCGCCCCGGCGGAATCTAGCCCCTCCGAGCAGGGTCAACCGTTACGTTGGACCGATATTGGAGCGACGTTGGACCGATGTTCACCGCTCTCCGCGCCGGCATTCACTCTCGCCACCCGCGAGCCGTCTGTGTCTCCGTGCGTACGTTCACTCTCGGCATTACTCTCGTCGTCGCGTTGGACTTTGTCCAACGGACGGTTGACCCTGCCTCCGAGCCACAAAGCGCCGCTAAGGTGCTGTTTGAGCTGCAGGCATTCAGGCGAAAGGAAACTATGCGTATCGTGAGAGGGTAGGGCTAGTAGGAGACCAGGGGACCAGGGTCAACCCTACGTTGTTACGAGTAACACGAGTAACAACGGGGGGTCGTA
Source organism: Ostertagia ostertagi (assembly GCA_036418205.1). Lineage (NCBI taxonomy): Eukaryota > Metazoa > Nematoda > Chromadorea > Rhabditida > Trichostrongylidae > Ostertagia > Ostertagia ostertagi. Next base: position 17,727 of record MU871761.1, on the reverse strand, counting down.
CCTGGTTGAGTTTGTAGGAGGGGGGGGGTCGTACCCACTTTAGTCGCTCGAAATCACGTGTGGGATTGAGGTGAAACTAAGATTTCGTGGGTAGTAGGCTGTGCGAGGTGCCAGTGGAGGGCGTTGGGGTTTGGTGGGTTGAGTTATACCAGAATTAAATACTATAGAGAGGAATATGGTGGTCGAGGGTCGAAAAGGGGGTCGTACCAAATCCACCTTGGGGGAGGGGGGTCGTAAAAATTTTTCGAAAAGTAACAACGATAGGGTTGACCCTGCAGGGGACTGCTCAGTGGGCGGGGCGAATCAAATGTAGATTTATGCAATCTCATTCACGTGCTCGCTTAATCGATGGGTATCGTTCTAATTTTGGCCTGATCGCCTAATCGCATGTGCGATCTCAAATGTGAACCTTGCCTAAAGTGTGGTGCACAATGCAGTTTTCAAGGACTTGAAGGTCCATGTTGTGAGGAGGGACATTGAAGTAAGCCACTCACAGCCTTGGGCAATAGCTTCAGGAAGGTTGGAGTTCTGGCGAAGATGCTCCCAGACGCTTCTTCTCTCCTGGGCTCATTCCTGATTCCTACGTTTAAACAAACAAAACAAGTGAGTACTTTGTCCTAGTGTCGCCTTCCAGCGGTTTTCAGATGCTCTGTTTTGAAGGAAAGCTTCGGGGTAAAACGTGGGTGGGGCGTTACACTATGATGATTAGAGTGGGCAGTTACCACGCACGGATACGCCCCGATCTCCGTTCCAGCTGCATTCCACCTCGAAATGGAGAAGGGATGGGTTCGGACGAGTTTTCGCGAACGGATAGCCAAAGTTGCTCCAGTGCCGTTGTTGGCTCTAGGCCAGAATCGAACTTTGGCACAGGTACACATAGGTGTGGATAAGACGAAGTGAGAGGAGGAGGGGCGGGAAAGTAACAAGGAAGTAATCCAGAAATCCCCACCCCTAGCTCCTAGAGAATAGGCCCAACGACCCTTCACGCCATGAAAGTGATGCGAGACATTGAACCGTGGTGCAAGACTGCCTCAGCTGTGGCTGCGCTCTTTTCTAAGCACAGCGTGGTACGGTGGCGGAAGGCGGGACTTGCGGACTGATGGTGAGATATGCGCCGATATAGCTGGAGCGAACTTCTAGCGCGTTTTTCGCGCACTTTCAAGCCGCAAAAGGGCACTTCATCTCGTCCGCCCGTCTCTCACCATCGGGGATCGGGAACAGGTGTGCACCTGATCACGGAGCGTTCCTTTAAATGTACGACCTATGACCGGCGCTAGGCGTTGGAATACAGAGTTCGTTCAGCCCACCTTTGGACTGTGGCTGCACTATTAGCACAACAACGTAGATGGATGAGTCGCCAGATTGGATTTCAGTGCGAAACAGCGAGGGCCTCAATCTCTCTGAGGGAGAACGCCTGGTGCAAGAAGCGCTTTTTAAAAGAATATCCGCTGGGATCGTCGGGCGCAACCCGAGAAGGAGAGTTCGATTTATTTGTCAGAATTGCGTCAATTGTAGAAAATGGTCTAGGATGAATTGGAAATCCTTGTTTCATGAGATTCTTAGGGCTCATCCTTCCACTGCACCGAGTCCGTTCAGAAAAGCCCTATAATGGGTATGTTTGGGATATTGAGGTTTATTATAGGCTGAAGCTTGTTATGGGTTTGGATCGACTATGAAACTACATAATTGTGCGCTCCAGTAGATGCGCTTCATGGAATGAAAGCTCCAGTTCAGTGGTGTTGTCGTTGGCTGACTCTGAATCGGAAATTCGGTCATCGGACTCTTAGATTTTAACTTACACACCTTTCATTCACCATCAGAATCACTGTTTTAGGCTCGGTAGCGTTTCCACTGGCGAGCGATCGTTAGCGGTAGGCGAGCAAAAATGGTATAATTTGGTCTCGGTCTACCTTAAAAGCAACCCCTTTAAGCACTCTACAGTCGATATCCGAAAGTTGGGGTGGGTGTGTCACCGGAAGTGACGTGCACTTGATAGAAGTGCGTGGATAAGCTGTTGCCAGCATGCTTTGCTGATAGCCAGCGATGTATGTTGGAAGCAGCTTATCACATAGTTTCTATCAAGTGCACGTCACTTCCGGTGACACGCCCACCCCAACTCACCGATATCGAGTATACCTTCATTTCCGATGGACTATCTGAATAACATGTTCACTGCCTTTAAGTTCGATCTTTTGGGTGATGCGTGGCACTCAAGAATGAGTGCTTATTTTGTAAGTACCTAAACTATGTATAAACAGCTAACAACAACACATGATGAGAGTAGCTATGGTAGATTGTCTGAAATGTGAGAACAGCTCAAATAACCATTTCGTTATATAAACCACAACCTTGGTGTTTCGGTTTGTTTGTGTGTATAATGTACGTCTGTCTGGAGACAAGCCGTTTGGACGGAGCGAGCACCCGAAGTAAGGCGTGAATTACGACGTTCCTGCCGCAATCACGTACATTGCGCTCGCAGCGACGCGCTTTCTGCGGTAGCCATTCTGAAGGTCATGCCAACAACGACGCTACCCCTTCGGTCCAGGGCAGCAATCCAAAAATGGTCGAGCGTCGCAGCGTACGCTCCGCCGCGCGGGCGGGAGCCTGAGCGCCGCGCGCGAGCGTGTGTCCATCCTCCACCTCCTATATGAACGGCGCTTCAGTACAGTTGGCGAGTTTGCTCGACGCGTTCTCTCTTCGTTGAGAGCGCAGACTGAACGAAGTTCTGCTGTAGTCACGTACGATGTACGACGCATTGACACGTTTCAACGCGTCAATGCGTCGCGCATCGTACGTGACTACAGCAGAACAAAATAATTCACGCCTTACTTCGGGTGCTCGCTCCGTCCGAACGGCTTATCTCGTCTGTCTGTCCGTCCGCAAAATGAAGTGTGTGATAAGGCAGCTAAGAGAATGCACAGGCCGCTAATGGAGCGTCCATAGCTGGCGATCGTACATGCGACCAGGCAATCAAGTCATTGGGCGATTCGTCTATAATGGAAATTATACGTATAAATAGGATAAGGCGATTAGGCAATTAGGGCTGAAGAATACATAGGTATTGATTGAATTGCTCCGCCCTCAGAGCGTTGTAGGCGAGTTCGCGATTGGGCGATCGTCCAATGGGCGGAGCAACAAATCAGTAGGTGCCCTCCTCTTATCGCTACTCGCCTACTCGCCTACTCGCCTAATCGCCTAATCGATTTGTATACTCATTTCGAATCATCGCCTAATCGCCTAATCGCACGTACGATCGCCAACTATGAACGCTCCATAACAAATCTGGGTATCTTCCAGGGTTTGCCCTATCAATGTTTTGCAAGGGCATGATTGCGATAACACCTCAACGGCTATATAAACACCTACGTAGCACACTTCCGGTCATTCCAAGGTGCTGCAGTGGCAGCTGGAGAGCAATGAAGAGTAGAAGGGAGGATATGGGAGGAGGAGGAGCGAAAAGCTTACGCATGGAAGGAAGGTTTCGGCGGTTGCCGAGGGAGCAATCTGGTTTGTTATAAGGTGGACAAAAACAAGTTAAACTTTATTCGCATGAACAATCACAGAAATTATTTAATGCCATGTAAATCGATAGAGTGGAATGCTAAGATTGTGATATCTGAATCGTGACCACAGGGTTATGTCATCCGAATATTAGCCGGACCCAGTCGAAAATATTATTAGAAACTGCAGCATTGATAGCAGCAACATAAAGAAACTGAACAGCATTAAACCCAATGTTATATTGTAACAAGATTTGAGTAGTGCCTAAAGTGAGGCATCATTTTTGAACACCCGACTCGCAAAAGGCGCCGAGGCGCGGACATAGCCATACGGGGGCATCGCTGTAGCGACCTTTTAAACTCGAGTCAAGCAATTGTTCTACAAATGAATTCAGTCCTAAGAGTGGGAGGACTTAAGCCGTTTGGACAGAGCGAGCACCCGAAGTAAGCGTGAATTATAATGTTCTGCTGTAGTCACGTACAATGCGCGACGCATTGACGCGCTGAAGTGCGTGCTCGCCTCCCACTATTCGTTTTCTCTGCGCTCTCTCAACGAGAGAGAATATGTCGAGCCAACCCGCCAACTATACTGAGCGCCGTTCATGTAGGAGGTGGAGGATGGCACGCATGCCAGAGTGGCCACGCGCGTAGTCTGGCGCGGCACCCGGGCACTCCTAACCCTGCGCGCGCAGCGCTCAGCCTCGAGCTGAATGCTGCGCAGCATATTGTGGGCATAACCTATAGGATTGTTGTTGCAGAAATCGCGTCGATGCGACGCGCATTGTACGTGACTACGGCAGGAACATCGTAATTTGCACTTACTTCGGGTCTCCTCTGTCTAAACGGCTTATCTCGGTTGGGAGAGGATCGCTCAGGGTCCGGAGCACATTAGTATGTGCCCTCCCATCCTAAACGTCGTTCAAGGGTGAACCACCGTATTGCGATAGCGTCAACCTCAATATGCACCGAGACTCACCGGCTCGTTATACGTGCCCATTCGTTTTCTGCCTTCTGAAATGAATTTAATTTCCTGCCAACTTGGTTCCTACAAATTTACTGATTACTGATAAGCTTGATTAGCTTAAAGACTCAGTTTGGAAGGGAAAAGTGGACGTACAACGTTGACCAACCGGTTCTGAAGCTTTGAAGAAGTAGAAGTAGGAAGCACTAATATTAGCTCAGCAAGATCAGTTACTTATTTATCGCTTCCCCAACAAAAACAGCGTGAGCTTTCTGCTGCCAAGTGACAATTCACTTCTATGGGCGCTATCACAAGTATACGGAGCATCCTATAGGACTAACTTTAGGGGGGGGGAGGTCAGAGCTTCGGGAAAAATGAGAATGGCTCGCGCATTTTGGAGCCTCTCCACCTTCTCGAGAAGGTTTAGGCCCGTTTTAAACAAAAAAAAAACACTTGCTACGCGGTTTTAAATGCACTGCCATCACAATGTCCCCGCATGTGTGTAGCGATAGCGTCCTTCTCTGTTTAGACAAACAATGCTTTCTAGAGGTGAGTGAGTATTGGGCCAAACGAAGAATAGTGTAAGCCAGTCTTTGTCCTCTGAGATTCGATACTACGATAGGCCGTGGATGGGCGCGATCGGACAGGCGAAAGAAGGGCATCACACAAGCAGCTCAAAATCTTTATTATAGCCTTCTTCCCCGACGACATCGGAAGATTCGATATGGTGGACGATAGGAGCTCAACAAAACAGTTCACGATTGTGAACCATTACGACGTTATCTCAAACGCTGGTCCAAAGCGGTTCTCCATATTCGAAGCTATTGTATCTAGCAAGCTAGCTTTTACTTCAACGACAGGAGAAAGTCATGTAGCAGCTTCAGAGTGGAGCGATTAATGTGAGCCTCGTTGAGCTCGACGGTGATGGCAGATGACGTCATATTCTGAAGACGGTGAGGGCCTTGAAGGAGGGCCTGCTTCTATTTAGGATACATCTAAGGAATATTTTGCCTGTAAAAATTTCGGCAACAGCAACAACCTGCGCGGCGAAAAGTTTGGTGATGTGCGCCGCGGGCTAAGCGAATCTTTTTTAGCCACTCCACCCTCCCCTTTTGTACATTCGGAAATATAGCATGCTCTGCTTTGGAAGACCACTTTCAAATTCTTTCCGAGTCAAAACCCATTCGGAAAGATAGGCGCAGACTATGATCCTATTATTAGGTTGTCTGGAAACTAATGGTTTTGATGTATCATACTTTATTATACCAGATTAGTCCCCCGTCAACCGCCGGGACCTTCCTTTCCTGCGCAAGCTTTCTATCCTCCGCTATGGTCCCTTCCTCCTGTGACACCAACACCTCTGGAAGTGACGCGTATGCAACACAATGGTGTTTCAAACAGTAGAAGGGACACAATCATGAT
>MU871761.1:0-10429 GCA_036418205.1 Ostertagia ostertagi | reverse complement strand
AACCGTATGTTTATAATTTCTGGCTATCCTACTATATATAATCGGCTAAGCGGTGTGTGTGTGTGTCTGACCGGAAATTCATAACTTCACCTCCCTTTGGACCCAGAGCGCTCAAACTTCTAGGATATATAGGGGGCCGGAGGTGAACACTGATGATGGGTGGCGGGAAGTGATAACTACTGATAGGAGCTGATAACGGACGTCGAAATGTTGATGTCACCAATTTCGTTACGCCGTTCGCGTTGACGGTGGAGAGTTTGCACTCATGTATGATATGTGGGTGAGGCGGGGACCAAGAAGTTGAGTGAACGAATGTGGTAGCAACTGATAAGAACTGATAAGGGGCGTCAAAGTGTGGATACCACCAGTTTCGTTGCGGCCCTTCGCGGTTACATTGGAACCTTGGCTCTCACATGTGGTATAGGGGATGGGACGGGAACACGGATAGTGGATGATCAAAAGTGATAACAAGCGATAACGGTTGATAAGGAAGTTAGGATTTTGAGTACCGCTAATTTCGTTGTAGCCTTCGTTTGACAATAAGGCGCGCATTACGCGACAATCTTCAGCGAAATTGGACAACCTTTGAAACTTCATGTGACACATCTTCCAAACATCTTACTGTTAGTTTCTCAGCCACGTGACCTAATATTCTGCAAGTTGTCCAGTTTCACTAAAGCCCACCATGTGATGCGCGCGGTTGCGTGCGGAGCTAAACTGGTTAAAAATGTTGAGTTTGAGCTGAGATATACTGCTTTGAAAACAAAGGTCAAAAATCCGCATTGATTTCCGGACAACCTAATGTATTTAATTCGCTATTGGAGCGTCGGCGATTGTACTTGCGATCAAACGATCAGGCGATCAGGCGATTGGGCGATCAGGCGATTTGTCCATAATGGAAAATATACGTATAGATTAGGCGATTAGCTATATCTCTGTGTCTGTATCGTTGATTAAGTATGTCTGTGCGTGTGTACGTATGTGTGTGTGCGTCTGTTTGTCAAGAAATTAGTAGGGAGCTCCGCTGCAACAGTGGAGCACTGTGTTTCGAGTATTTATTATGTTGGACCATCTACAAAACTGAGAAATGTCGAATGAGACCAATTATTATTGGCGAGATTCACTCGAAGTTGTCGTCCTTTGAAATTAGCGCCATTGAATTTGTTCATTGCATTTCGGGCTCCCGCTTCGTCAGCAAATTCGCAGAAAGCGAACCCTTTGGCACGTCCAGTTTCGCGGTCGTAGTACCATTCGAATATTAGTCACTTGACCAGCTTGACTGAAGAAATCGCCAATTTCCGGCTCATTGGTTTGGTATGGAAAATTTCCAACGTAGCCAGAGGACCCACCTCCACGAGATCCCATGATTGTCAGAGGTGGAGTAGATGTAGAACGTAAGCGAATTAATACAATTGGTACTGTGAAGTATGTAGTAGCATGTGACTGGAGCACAAAGAACACATACTGGAAACATACTTGGTGAGGACAAAAAGTGATAATACTTTGTAATGACTAATAAAGGACGCTTAGCTTAAGAACGTGGGGGTCACCAATGTACAGTAGTGGCCAGAAATTTATGAACAAACGGTTTTTTCATGATTTCTCTTTTGAAAGTCACTGGAACGTCTCCAAATTTGCAACAATTATTAACTACGTGTTTTATGATCCACACAGAAAATTTCAACCTTCAGCTCAAATTTGGGTTTAGAAAATTTTAGATTTTTCGAAATTAATGAAGGCAGGTGAAAGATCACTTGATCCGTTTATTTGATTTAAATAATGTATAACCCAACAGAACAGTCAAGTAAACAGTCACTAACATTAAGCAAGTCTAGCACATTGCCCAGAACTCTCTAAAGTATTGGATACATAAACTGGATTTGAATGCGGGGTCAACTAATGAACTCACTCTCTAGTGGGGTCTCTCTCTGTAGTCCCGTATTTTCGTGGCTCTTTCATTGACATACGAATTTGTAGGTCCTCCCCTAGTGGTTCTGTAATGTTTGGCTCAAGAGTCTGGCCTGGCTGGTCTTTTAAAAGCACCCCATGCTGTCGAAACCACTCCTGCATGTGAGAGGCCCGATGCTTTGAGTCGCTGCTCTGCTGACAGACAAAGCCAGGTCGTGTGGCAGCCATGTCTACGGATACATAACATCTTCTAGAATCTAAGTCTATACTACGTATTCCTTAGTTCTCAAAGTCTAAGAAGAGCGCTCGCTGTGAAGTGGGTGGGAGTAGAATGTGATTGACTAAGCCTGAAACGAAGGTTGATACAGGTTTCTAAGGTCATCTGGAATGACAAAAACATATTACTGATGCATGCAGACAGCAAGGATACTAGTAATGTACGGCACCACGAGAGGAACGTTTTGATCTAAAGAATCAGCTGCCAATTGTGAAACTTGGCGGAGGCTTGATAAGGTTGCCTTGGAAAAAAGTGGGACCACGCTACACGACTGAGGTAGCGATGAAGGCAGACGTTTGCTGTCATGTTTTGGAAGGTGTCATGTATCCGTAGACATGGCTGCCACACGACCTGGCTTTGTCTGTCAGCAGAGCAGCGACTCAAAGCATCGGGCCTCTCACATGCAGGAGTGGTTTCGACAGCATGGGGTGCTTTTAAAAGACCAGCCAGGCCAGACTCTTGAGCCAAACATTACAGAACCACTAGGGGAGGACCTACAAATTCGTATGTCAATGAAAGAGCCACGAAAAGACGGGACTACAGAGAGAGACCCCACTAGAGAGTGAGTTCATTAGTTGACCCCGCATTCAAATCCAGTTTATGTATCCAATACTTTAGAGAGTTCTGGGCAATGTGCTAGACTTGCTTAATGTTAGTGACTGTTTACTTGACTGTTCTGTTGGGTTATACATTATTTAAATCAAATAAACGGATCAAGTGATCTTTCACCTGCCTTCATTAATTTCGAAAAATCTAAAATTTTCTAAACCCAAATTTGAGCTGAAGGTTGAAATTTTCTGTGTGGATCATAAAACACGTAGTTAATAATTGTTGCAAATTTGGAGACGTTCCAGTGACTTTCAAAAGAGAAATCATGAAAAAACCGTTTGTTCATAAATTTCTGGCCACTACTGTAGTTGACTAGATATGCGATAGGAAAAACGTTCCGTTCCCTTTGTGATGTCGTCATCACCACAGGGATCCATTTGACCACTAACTTGCCCGAGCTTCGTAAGATGATCGCTGTTTACGAAAATACACAAGCATTGGTGTTTCTATCTCAATTTAACTGGCATAGGAAGCTATTCAACTACTCAATTTTCTTTAAGATCCGAGGCTTAGCAGTTGTTTACGCTATTTGTCCCACCGTGCTGACGGTTTGACAATGCTTGCTTCGAATCATGAAGTATGCCCCCAACGGCCTAACAGGGCCGTACCCGCCCGCGGCCAGTCCACCAATTCGCTGAAACCTCGCCGTCGAAGTCTAGCTGCGGCGTCTACGGTTTTGGCAGAAGTGGAGAGCTCACACGGATGACGTCATCACCGATGAGACTCGCTCCAATGAGGAAATAAATGGGTCAAAGGGGTCCCGATTCCCAGGCTCTTGACCATTTTCCATGGTTTTTTCGTCTCATCCGCTCTGACTGATGATCTTCACCTTGGTTTGTAATGGGCTGCCTCTGCTCTTTTCATAGTAAACTTCGCCTGTATTCGTGATAATTACTACATATCCTCTAAATCAGAGGTCAGAAGAACTATGCATGAAGGCAAATAAGTCGTAGATCGTGCTGACAATGAGTCTAGATGTCTCGTCATGTCCTCTCGACAGATGCTCCGAATTTCAGGATCGTTGGGAGCATGCCATTGGACTTGAGACACTCTGTGAGTTTCCATTCACATTTAGATTCCAGGAACAAGCCTTTGAACACTTACAATAACCTCCCTAGTGAGACTTTCTTTCACTAGGCTGAATACGACCATTTGTCGCAGTTTTCTCAAAGCGTGAAGAGGATGCATGGTCGGATAGCACATACACTCTCCTTCAAAAAGCGAGTGACGACAGGAAATGTTAATGATTTTTGCCAAGTGAAATGATTCAGCCTGTTGCAGTTGTATTCTATCGATTGTCACTAATTACAACTATCATTTACCAGAAATCAGCTATCACTATGAACAACTTCTAACCAGATTTACTTGGAGGCCGTCGTCAGTTGTGGTGTTTGGTCTGCACCCGACACTTTCTCGCTTTTTGAAAGGGAGGTTATATGTGGACCTTTTCCGCACATTGGTGAGTCCCGATGTGCCGAGTCCTGCTGACATTGAATCATGGCAAATTCATCTTCTATACGGGAGCGTCGTTTTCTACTGCTCAAACTGTCTTTGTTTCATGCTAAGTTCGGAAGCAAAAGCTCCTCTCACAATCGAGCCCAACTTCAGGGATTCCCTAAAAAGAGACCATCAGTTCAACGATCTGAGTGACCCTAAAAGAGGGCGTAGAAGTAGCATTCTTCTGAGTGGTCTATCTTTATGCAAAACAAATAAATCAAGTCACTAGTGAAGAAAAAGCGAAGATTTATTTCATATCTTCGGAAATGAAATGATCTATCATGGTGATCTATGACGACATGATGGGTACACCATGATAGTACTCAAAGAAAAATATTTCACAAAATGCAACCCTCAGACGTTCTACAGAGTGCAAGTAAAGCGTTACCGAGGGCAGTCATGATGGAATAAAAATCATCATTGGGCCACTTTCCCGGTTCCATATTTTGGAGTGAAGAGAAGAACGCTTGGACTTCTTGATTGTTTTGGAAGTAGCGAGGAAGTTGCTCTTTGTTTTTTGCCAACTTCTGCAGAACCATCTTTACCTCCTCCAGTTTTGAGTTGTAGTTGTTTGTTTGTTTGTTGTCTGAAAGAGATTTCATCGATTGCAAAAATCAAGATCGCAGTGCATTTGCTGCAGTCGTTTCTGACATTCGGCTACTCTTTACACATTTTGGTGCAATGCAGCTCGGAAACCTCATTATGGTCTGTCTTCTATTATATTACAACAGTTTAAAGCGAGATTACGATAGGGTTGTGCTGTGTTCATAGTGGAAGTGGAGATGCTGAATAATGCCCCAGTAGCGAAAAAAGCAAAGAAATCCGTCAAAAACGCGCAAAATGGGACCACTTCCTCTGCCCGTTGACCTCCGATAATGGACGAGTTGGCAACCAACTAAGAGGTCGTCGGCACTCGTTAAACCATAGCTGCCATCATACCACCAGAGATCATACCTTGATTGATAAAGCATTCCATGAGGTTATTGGATACGCGCTCGAAGTGGCATACCTTATCAAAATGATAATCGAACAGCGATCTGCTGAGGGGCGGAGCACAGGCGGAGGCGGAGCTCAGAAAGGATTGGCAGCCCCAGGGCGCTGCAACGAGCGCACCTTTAGTCACAAAAAGGCCACATCTCGATTCCTTTGGGCTCTGGCTACTGCTTGAAGTGGTCTACTCTTAATAGTCGTTATCACTTTCTTCACCCCACCAGATATGTTCCCCGTCCCACCCCTATAATCATATCTTGAAACCAACTTGAGACGACCACTGGTGCCCGCGCTATGAATTTCCGGTCAGACAGACAAACAGACAGACAGACAGACACACACACACACACACACACACACACACACACACACAACACCACACAACCACACACCACAACACACACACCGCGCTTAGCCGATTACATGTAGTAGGATACAAATCAATTAAATAATTTTATTATTATATATATAGTGTACCATACAACGTCTCATACCGCACAGCACGCGCTGCGACTTGTCCTTAGCCGCATCTGCGTCACCTTCGGCCCGCGACGGGCTTTTTGCGGGACACCCGGAACGTGCAGAAGGGAAAATTCCAATCTTGTTCTCAGGGTCAGAGGTGAGGAATCCTCAACATGTCACAGAGGGGGGTCGTATTGGCCCGCTGGGGAGAGATCGGGCCCGATTGATACAGTAGGATCATCGTCGGAGGACAAACATTAAGGATCGAATCGATACCAGGCCAGAGTATTTCCAATAACAATTGATTCCGTCCACACAAAATCTTCGTGATTTAGAGGTGTCCGCTTAGCAATTCTTAGTGACTTTAGTGTTTCATCACCACACAAGTCAAAGGATCCGAAATTCGCACGTTTTCTAGGGATATTTTATCTTTCAAGTAGGTCCTCAAATCCAACGAGATGTGAAGCACACGGCGCATCCCAGAGTGGGCCCAGTTGGTTGCGCGCGCTTCAGCTACGGCTATCTTGATAACGAATCTTAATTCAGGAAGAATCAAGAGGGTCTGAAGAGTTCATGTTAAATTACAGAGAGGAGTACACTATTCAACAAGAAACGCAGCCTTCAGCGTCAAATTCACAAGCATGTAACCTTTAAAGTTGAGACCCGCTAAACAATTTTACACTTTTTGCAGAGAGAAAAGCACGAGGATTTTGAATCTGCTCCTACTTCAGTATGTAATCGCTCCTGCAAGGAGCTATAGTCGTTGGGACAGTGCTAATGTAGCGAAAAAGTACCTTTCGACGGTACTCGGGCAAAAATCCTCAACGTGGCCATTTTTTAAATAGTGAACGTATTTAGCAGTTTTAGTTGCCTCTAGAAAGAGCAAATCTTCTAGTTTATGATGACGTATTAACTTTCCAGATTGCATGAGTTTGAACGGAGTTATGGCTTTGGAAAGCGTAAAAACTCGCACTCATCACGAATTTTCCTCGTTAATTTTGCAAAAATCCTCAACGTGGCCATTTTTTGAGTACTGGACGTATGAAGCTGCTTTAGCGACCGTTTGATAGAGAAAATCTTCTAGTTTTGTATGACGTATCAACTTTTTGAATTTGACGGAAATGAAGCAAGTTATTGCTCCGGAAAGTGTAAAAACTCGTGCTCGTCTCGAATTTTCCTCGTTATTTGATCTAAATTTGTTATTTCTTATAACTTCCTGTAATTTCAGTACTGATTAGAAAAAGCTCTTCACAAAACTCCCAAATCAGCTTTCAGATTGAAAATTCGTTAACTTTGAAGAAAGTTATAATCATTTGAATATTTGTTCAAATTTCAATAGTAAGCTCCACGGTCAACGCCAAAGTCCAGTTCAAACGACGTAAGCAAACCAGCCCTTTTGGCACATCGGCTGGGACCGTATGCTGAATGTTGGGGAGGGGATGGTGTCCCCGACGGTGGACGGACAACTTCAACGCGGTCCTTAGAACCGCCACAATTTGGCGCTTACCTTAGAACTAAGCCTTAAAGAGAGGACGGGTCCGTCCCCTCTCCTAGGCTTAGTCCAAGGGTGAGCAGACCGGTCCTTCTGGCGAAGCTACTGGACCAGCTGCACCACTTGCGTCAGTACTCTCCTATCGTACCAACCGAGTTGAAGTAAACCGTCGACCGTTGGGGACCCCATCCCCTCCCCAACATTCAGCATACGGTCCCAGCCGATGTGCCAAAAGGGCTGGTTTGCTTACGTCCAGTCAACACACAGCTGGCGAAGGCTTTTACAAGGCTTCCTTTGAGCGAAAGGGGGACGTGTAAATTGAGAACCATAATCTGTGTAGTACTAGAATTTGGTAAGTCTTGTGGAGGAAATAAACAAAGAAGAGGTGTTGTCATAGTACGCCATTTCTAGTGACTAGTTTGACGTTTTTTGCTCCGTTTCTCGTTTGCTCGTTTGACAGGACTCGTCATTAATGATCATTCTTTGACTTTTCACTTTTATACTTTTTAAACGAGTTTTTTTGTGGACGATGGGGTAGCAGGGCTTTTTTATGAGCAGTTTTGGTGGAGAATTAACCCTTTCGGCCCTGGCGGTGGCAATTGCCACCACCAAATTCAAACGCTTGCATTGCCGCTGAAACAGCATGGTTTTTCTAATCCTGCTAGAGGTTGCTTCAGTCAACCTTCCCCTTCCTAATTATGAGCTAAACCTGCCATTTCATTGTGTGTTGCTGTTAGTATTACAAGTATTTGTGTACAAGTGCAACAATGAATCGGCGCTGGTCCCCGCAACCGGCCAAGTAAGTGTCACTTTTTCTTAAAATACTTGAAGTAGATCCATTCTTAAATCAAAATTATGGGTTATAATGTTGTGCAAGATTATAAACTTTTTCGGCATAACTATGAAATTTGGAATTGTTTCGACATAAGCTTAAAAACTAAGAAGGTGGGCCAATTTTCAAAGCTTCTTAGTTTCTTTGTTTGTGATCGAATAGCTTCCAAATTTCGCCATAATGATACCTATATGCTCACAAGTAATAAACAATAGCTAGAAGAAAAATTTCTCCACGGGGAAAAATTCAGGTCCGAAAGGGTTAAACAACTTTTTCATAGTTTAGCTTTAAAGAGGGTTGTTTCATGGACTTCGGCCTTCGGCAGAGGGAGGGGGGGGGTCGTATTTCCGAATTTTCCTCGACGCCTCGCTTGACCCTGCTTGTTCTCCCGCCATTAGCAGTTGACTGCTCCTCTCCTTATAACAGCTGCGTACTGTTTCCGGTTTCTAGGATGTCAAGAAACAGATTTATGAATATGTTTAAAGTGGCTCCGTCCATTCGGGCACATGACTTGCCCTCCTAACGTTTGACCGCCCTTTCTAAGTGAGCCTGTTTCTACTTCCCCCCAACCTCTGGGCTCCATCGCAATAGAATTAACCCTTTCCGGACCGCCTGACACCCATGGTGTGTCAGGAACTTCAAGAGCTGATTTTTCCAAGAGTTTGGTTTTTCGATAAAATATTTTATGTTGTTACATACCTATGTAACAGACTCATGCCATATGTATGAAAAAACCTAGACTTTAGGTTTAATCTAGGTTCTAAAATAACCAAAGAGTAAATGGACTTCCACTTTGGGCTCAAAGAAAACAGTTGTAGTTCGCTTGAAAACACTTAAATACGAAGAATTTGTGAAATATCCTGCTCGTCGTATCTGATTCTTATGGATCCAATCGTTTTGGGCACGTTCTACTCCCTTTTTCTCCATACCAACTTATTTTGAACAATTTTCGTCCCTTCCTCCCTTTTTATGGCCCTTTCCCTTTTTTTGCAAAACAGTTTTCTGTCAAATTAATCTTATATATTCTTCGAGACATGACAAAGACATAAACGAGACAAAATAATGGCTTTAGTGGGAATACAGATTAAATATATGATATTTATGCTTGCCGCGCAGCATGCGGCCGTGAGCGCAAAAAGTGCGCGGTCCGGAAAGGGTTAAAATACCCTGCTTCTTTTTACCTTCCCCAGTCTCTGTCCACCTTGCTTACCTTATGAGTGCTCCTAAAAGAGAGTAGAAAACCTTCATAAAAATTGTTAGAGTTTTAGCACTGCGGTTTACTACCGATATCAGCTAAGTAGCCATTGAGAGGATGTGTTGACATGCTGTGGTAAATCACCAGGAAAAGCTCAGTCAGGGCAACGGTGCTGCAATAGCGTAACTTGTAGCGCACTTGCACGGTAGGCAAAAGGCGCTGGTTCGAGTCGTGCCTGCTGCTAAATTCTGTTCTTGACTCTTGACTTCTTGCTGAGAGCATAAACGGGTATACTTCGATTGTTGGAAACATAACAAAAACAAGAAGAGTAATCGTGCGCCGCCATGTGGCGGACGCTGTCCGTTATGGGTTAACGAGCACATTCAAATCTATCAAAAGGTTACACGACAGCTTTCCACACTGACGACATCAGAAGATTTTCTCACGAAGATATGCAACTTCATTCTGCAGCAGTCCTTGCCATACTGATGGCGTGTGCTGGTGCATCGGCTGCGCTCAGGTATCTGCTACAATACCCTGGTAGCAACGTCCGGAGGCACTCCCAATTTATGGTGCAAGAAGGCCCTTATCAAAATTGAGTGCAGACCCAGTATCAGGTTGAACTTATAAGTTATAAGTTTATTACGTTTGCGTAAGGCATACGTGAGAAAAGTAACAATAACACAATGTGAATTGTTGAACAAAAAGTACACACAATCAAGTAGGACCGATATAATTATAAAATATATGTTAATCGATGTAAGTCAGTCTCATAAAACATTAGGACCCCCATTGCCCACCAGCAAATTGACCACATGGCGTTTAAATTGCGCCAGCGATAGAGTGCGGGTATATGTTTCAATAACTTCAAATAGTCGCTAGCGGCCCTAAAGGTGAAGCTTCGTGCCCGTAAGTTAGTTTTAGGCCGTGTCAACGAGATCTTCATCGAGCCTCCCCTAGTTCTCGAATATCTTAATTTGAATACATCGGAGGCACCGTAACCACACGTGCCCTGTACCAGCTTATGAACTAAACAGAGGTCGAAAACTCTGCGCCTTACTTCTAAAGATGTAAGTCCAAGATACCGATTCCTAATAGCTGCCTTTGGTATTTTGGAGTACAAAAACCACCAATTCGAATAAGCAGACGAGTAAAGTTATTCTGAAC
>MU871759.1:5128-22079 GCA_036418205.1 Ostertagia ostertagi | reverse complement strand
TCACTTGCAATATAGCAGTCTCTCAATTGGAGGATGCTACAAGTGTCTACCAGGGGCAATTTCTGAAATCGTATGTTACTCGGACCTTCACGATGCCATTGCCCAAGTCTCATGCGACTCCCAAACGTTTAGTTTGCACTGTTCGCCAGACGGTACAGCAAACGTGGTAAAACTTTTCTTTAACACAGCCCAAGTAAGGGAACAGTGCGAAGCGAACTGTGGGAAAGAATTAACGTTCTTCAAACTGGAAACAACGCTAAATTATATACACGGAATACAACCGTTCTTGCAATACATATATACAACGGGAAATACTAGTGAACATAGAGGGGACTTCTTATTTGCACTCCCTGACATCGGTCATTTTATTGACGTCTGTAAAAATATCTCTTATACACATTCCTGATTCTTGCAACGTTGGCAGCAGCGTTGCTTATCACCATAACATATCTAAGCACAAGCTCGACAGCAAAGGCAACATGTATAAAAAGGTCGTTTGTCGCATTCCCTCCCATCTACCTCGTCTTTCAAATGATTCATCTCTTTCTACATGCACTACACAAGTTGTGGTGCACCATAGCCTTATTCATAATCTTCTTTCTTCATAAATGTAGGAAATGAAATGAAATTCTGATTCTCTTTGGGAACCTTTGGGACTCAAGCTTCGAATTTCTTTGGAAACTTTAACGTCTCTCATCGCTGATTCTTCTTTTCGCGAATAATGGTATATATGGAAATGTACGTCATGGTAAAGGTGCAAATTTCAGATATGAGCGCTGAGAAGACCACCGATGTTGAAGAGGGAAAGAGGCAAGAGGAAGGCAACGGAGAGGAAACCGATTCCGAACATGAGGATTGTTGCGGGACTCACCTCCTGCCCGACTACGGCCCACTTCCCATTCAACCAATCTTACCGGAAAAGGAAATCAACCAGAAATTGGGGAAAGTCATCAACACTGTCACCGGCTTAGAAGAAAGATCCGACTATATCATGGTAAATTTTATCTCCTATATTTTCGCTACCTTTGCGAGTAAAAACAGGGTGGCAAACTTTCGCAATGCATTTTTGAGACTTTTCGATATTAAGGGAAACAATCGGAAAAAAACGGAAAATTGACAAAAATGAGGAGCAAAATCGGGAATCAACTAAAAAGAAAATTAAGGTACATGTTAGTACAGTAGTTTCTAATTGTAATACCAACATCTTTGTATAACTCGCGCAATAAGAAGTGCTGAGTCATCAATGGCGACTATCGGACACGAATTTGTGACAAGTTCAAGAACACCCACTATATGCTGGAAAGAGAAAGTGACCAACCAGAGGCCGTTCAAAAGCAGCCAGAACCCAACCTAGAGCAGTAACGGAAAGAAGGGTAAAACGTGCATCTTTTGTAATGGAGCTCACTTTGCTTCCGAGTGCAGCGTGTATGAGACACTGACTGCTTTGGAAACAAAGAGCTAAGGAACTGATCAAATGTATGAGATGCCTGTTCACGGCTGATCATGTCTCAGAGTCTTGTTCAACTGAAGCTACTTGTTATTATTGTAAAAACGCTAAGAGGGAAAGCGAAATGGGAAACACCCATAGTGCGTTTTGTATTTATCACTTTGATTAGATTCATTGCACTATTTTTTGGAGGATTGTTGTCAGTATGGTAACTGGAAGATTTGTAGTCTCGGTGTTTGTAAGACTGTAGTTCGGGAAGATTTTTGGTAGATAGAGCGGTATTTGAAAACGGTTGTCTTCTTTGTATGTTGAAAATAACGTGTTTTCAATATGCTCGATAGTTCAATAAACATTGCGCTCGATCTGGAAATAAATACAAAGGGAAAAAGAAATCAAAACTGAAAAACAGTGAAGACTATGGTAAAGTTCGTCATCCTGGGTAGCCATCTCAACGTCCTTCGCGTGCATCACACCCACCAAAACAACACCTCCTGCGTGAACTCATCCGCTTACGATGGATACTCGCTTCGACATCAGAGGAGTTGCACAGTTCCGGCGGTGGCACAGTATCAATGGACTATAACTTAGCACAAGCACATTTAAACTATATCGTACTTCATTGTTTTCTATTGACTTATGTGCAGCATTGCGTATAATATATATATAATATTAATTATTATATATATATGTATGATAGATATCAAAGTATCAAAGTAAGTAAGTATATATATATATTGTAATGACCTCGGTAATTACCACGACAATCACGAAAATGAGTAATCGAATTGGAAAACAATCTCGGTGGGGGGGATGCCTCGCGCATATTTATGGTCATCGTATTTTGGGTCTCGGGAGTGTCGTGAACCCTGAGTTCACGATGATCGACACCCCTCATCATATAAAAGAGGGCGGACGATGGCCTCGAGGCTCGGTCTATCCGGCTAGACGCGAAGCTACGCCTTCACCGCGAACCTCGGGCGGACGCTGGTTCTAAGGCCAGCTCTGCCTTCGAGCTGGTTCTACGACGTCAAATGGTTTTGGCCTCTGATCGGTAAGATCAGTGAGTACGGGAAGACTCTCCTTCCCTCGGCGGACCCACAACTGACGGGAAAGATAGTTTGAAAGGAAATGGTCTGGGAAAGAGTTGGGAATGAGGTAAAACAATGTGGTCGGAGAGAGAGGTCACCCCTAGTTGCTCTTAGCGTAGTGTCGCCCTTGTACATCAAATATATGCATGTCGTTCTAGTGTGATTTTTTCTCCCTTTTATACTTGTAAATTTGTATGAAATAAAAAGGTAATCCGGATCAAGTTATGATAGCGGTACGAACCACCAAACCTCATTGAGACAGTTGAGCAGTTTCAAACGTACTGTTGAGGCTGAAGTGGAGTTAGCCGGGTCCCGGGCTGGCACTGACATTGGCATTATCATCGGCAGCTCAGCGACTTCTGTTGTTGACTTCGTAATATGTGGATCACTGCTGACGCGTAAACGTAACTTGTTAGCATGTCCCTTCCAGATTTGCCCATCGACCAATATGTCGTAGAGCCTGCTTAGACAAACTGAGAAGGATTTCTGTAGAGCTTCTGTATACGGTGCTTTCCTTCATCTTCTTGAAGTTTTTTGAAGGTGTAGGGCAAAGCGCTCCGCCTAACCGGTAGGGTCTAGGTAGAGAGGCGGAGATGATGTGTCTGATACTGTTTTGACGCAATTCATTGAACTCCGTAGATGAGAATTGGGTTCCGTTGTCTGTTACTGATACAGGTGGAGTGCTGAATCGAAAAGACGGCGTAACTCTCTGATCGTTCTGCTTGTCGTTATCGATGATATCTCGACAATTTTTGCCCATTTTTAAGTAGGTATGGACAATAATGAGGCACATCTTTCCATACATTGGCCCAGCGAAATTGGCATGTATGCAGCTCCATGGCTTCTCCTCCATTGGCAATGAGTGGAGCGTGGCTTGAATGGATTTTTCGCACTTTCCTTGCAGCGACGGCATGTCTTCACGAAGTTTGCGATGTCACAGTTGATATTCGTCCAGTAGACATAGTTTCTAGCGAGTATCTTATGCGAGTCATCCCTGGATGTTGGTCGTGAAGTTCCGAAAGTAGCGCTTCGTAAGGTATCTGGAATAACAAAGCGATCTCCGATTAGTAAGTATCCGTTCTGCGTGAAGAGCGATTCTTTGAGAGAATTGAATTTGCTGGTGACACCCGATTTCTTTGGCCATTCTCCACTTAGCACAAAATGTAGCACTTCCTTCGGATTGGGAGACGAATACGGTGGAAGAATCTTTCTCGATTGCTGCAACGACTATATCTTCTTCGAACACTATGGCAAAAGCCATGACCTTCTTGACTTCACCGTAGTTCTTCTCAGCAGCTATCAGTTAACTGAGTGGCAACGGCTGGCATCTGGCGTGGTGAATCGCTTTCTGCGTTCCATTCGAATCTCATGCTCAACGAGGAAAGGTCACCAGGCCGGTCCGGCCATTTGCAATGAGGTGTATACCTATGCATTCGTCTTGAGACGATAAGCTAGAAACCGCTTTTCTTATCTGCTAAACGGTGCTCTGAACGGAGTTACGGAAGTTTTCCCCTCAACACTGTACTTAAACGCAGTATATGAGCGCTATCATTGGAGTCGCCACTATAAGCCAAGCGGGAAGGAGCATGTCGTGGTTGACGTGGCGTAAGTGGTAACGCTCCAGGCTTGTAGGCGAGAGGTCATGGGATCGGTCTCTCGTGGTGTTTTTTGTTTTGCCTTTTTGAAAACATGACCAGAAAGGCTTTTAGCGACAGTATCTCCTCAATTGCTGCCTTTACCTGCCTGTGTAAGGAGTTAGGGAGCACCTCTGCGCAGGTTGAAAGCTATTTTTAATTAATATTTGCCATGACTGAAAACGACGCTCATAGCCCACTGATAAGGTGTTTTTGCGGTAAACGAGTATGATATTCGTGTTCAGGAGACCGAATTTTCCCTGGTTACAAGTTTCCAGCTGAATCTGAGATTTTGACCTACACTCGAGAAAGGGCAGTCAACATACAGTCAAACGAGAGAAGGTATGAATCGAAAACTAACTGGAAAAGCACCTTCCCTGAATTTTGATGCAGAGTCATGTAAATCATTTCCGTTATGCGGGAATGTGAGCCGTTGAACGTTTCTCTTTTCAAAATCTTGGTTGGAAGAGCAATTTCCATGCAAAGAGTTCAACGATAGGTTGATGATATGATGGTTGACTCACCTCATTTTTTAGGGTTGGGTCAAAATCTCAGATTCGGTAGGAAACTTATCTCCAAGGGTAGTTTGATCTCCTGAACACGAATATCACGCCTGTTTGCCGCGAAAAAGCCTGACACTTGCATTACGGGCACCATGTTCATACATGGACGACTACTGCCCAAACCTGCAAGGAACTGCTCGAAATTTTTTCGTACAGGGAACTAACGGCAAAGTTGATAAATTAAGAAGTTAGAAGCTTTCTGGCTACATCTTCACGAAGCACAAAAGAAACAGACTCTCCGAGGAGCCGTTCCCACGACCTCTTGCTCGCGAGTTCGGGGCACTGCCACTGCGCTTCCTTGCTTTATAACTACGTTCAGAGAATCGTTTAGCAGATAAGGAAGGCAGTTCTGAGCTCAGCGCCTCGAGGCGACTTCAACGGTATACGACTCATTGCAAATGGCCGGACCGGCCTGTTGACCTTCCCTCGTTAGCACAAAATTGTAGCACTTCCTTCGGATTGGGAGACGAATACGGTGGAAGAATCTTTCTCGATTGCTGCAACGACTATATCTTCTTCGAACACTATGGCAAAAGCCATGACCTTCTTGACTTCACCGTAGTTCTTCTCAGCAGCTATCAGTTCAACTGAGTGGCAACGGCTGGCTTCTGGCGTGGTGAATCGCTTTCTGCGTTCCATTCGAGAGACGGTGACTGATCAGCTCCTATCCCTTACTTAGATTCGTCAGTCGCTATGACGATCTCTTTCGTGGAATCGTAGTGGGTGAGCAGTATGTCCGAGGCTAGCACATCCTTGGCGCGTTGGAAAGCGTCTTGGTATTTGGCGGACCACTTAAACGGAGCGTTCTTCAGCAGATTATCCAACGGTGCACGCAATTGCCGCATCTCACTGATGAAGTGTTCGTATTGGGTGAGTATCCCCTAGAACGATCGCTCCTGACCGACGTCTGTGGAGTATGGCATCTTGCGAATTACCTCGATCTTGGCAGGACCGGGTCACCATCCGGCAGAGTCGATTATATTTTCAAGGTATCGGAGTTATGGCATCAGGAAATTACACTTGTCCATCCTGACGCGGAAAGCCATAATCGGATATCCACTTGAACAAGGATTCCAAATTAGCGACGTGCTCCTCGATATTGCGGCCTGTGACGATGATGTCGTCTAGATAAGCAGCGCAGCCTTCGAGTCAGCAAAGCATAGAATCATTGATTTGTTGGATGGTGCTCAGTGCAGATTTGACGCCAAACGGAAGGCGATTGTAGCGGGGAGTTCTCTGCGCGTCTTATGATAAACAGCTAATTTGGCTCGTCAATGACTTCAATTTGAAGATAAGCGAAGTTGGCGAAGTCGATTTGCGTGAATGCTGTGCCACCGTTCAGTTTCGTAAAAACGTCGTCCGGAGTTGGCAGCGGATGTTGATGCAGCATGAGCGCGTCGTTCAATCCAGTAGAAAAGTCAGCACAGAGTCGTAGGTTCCATTTGATTTCTTGACGACGACGATCGGGGCTGCCCAGGCAGAGTAGTCGACCGGCGAAAGCACTTGTTCTGCAAGCAAGCGGTCGACTATTTCATCGAGAGCGGCGAGGTAAGCGTTCGGCACGGCTCGCCTCATCATGAAGAGGGGAAGAGCATCAGGTTTCAGCTGGTGTGTCGCCTAGGTCTTTGTGCATCGCCCAAGTTTTGCCTTGAAAACGTTGGCGTGATCGGCCTTCAGTTTGATGGCAATCTCTTCTTGGCACGGGGCAGCAGGATTAGCAACGATAGTCACTCCACCGATGTATCTCTGCAGTGCTTCCATTAGTTCAGGATCTTCTGAATTTCTCAACTGAGAATATCAAGGTACTCGGTGAAATAGCAGCATCCACGTCCACGGTGCTGCCTCCATATGGCTGCTCTATACGAAGTCGACCATGAGGTGTCCTTTTTTGGGAGTTCTCGATCCATTCGCTGCATTGACGCTTGTGTTGAACTCATGTAACTGCGGCCGTGTAGCTGCTAGTGTTACTTCCAACTCGAATTTGTTGAGGGAACGTCAAGGATGCTGAATTTTACATGCGAAATTTTGCC
Organism: Ostertagia ostertagi; assembly: GCA_036418205.1. NCBI lineage: Eukaryota > Metazoa > Nematoda > Chromadorea > Rhabditida > Trichostrongylidae > Ostertagia > Ostertagia ostertagi. Next base: position 15,317 of record MU871759.1, on the reverse strand, counting down.
TACTTAAAAGGCAATATCTCTCGAATTTTACAAGATTTTGAAAAACCGAAGATAGTTTTGAAAAGCGGAAGATTCGCCCTGGTTGAGCGTCCTTGCGCAGAGCATGTTCTTGATCTGGTAGCTCCTTACACCGTTACGTCTAGTGGGCGTGGCGGTGGCACTGGTTCCTGGTTTTTCTTGAACTATTAGAGAGCGCATTAGATTCTTCGTTATTTCTTGGTTCTTGTTTCTGCTTGGAATTTCTCCTTTTTCTTCCTCCTTTCGACGTATAATTGACCTAAATGCTTAGGTTTGTTACGTTCTCCAGCATTCTCGCATCTTCCTCGGACGATTGATAAGTTGATACTCGGCGGTGAGGTCCTTGATCGTCATGTCATCTACTTGATCGAACTTCCTCAGCAGGCGCCTGTAGTATATTCGGCTCCCTGGAACCCAGCAATGTAGACGAGGCATTGAAGGCAATCGAAGTTGTGAAGTCGAACATGCATCAGAACATCGCGCTTCGTAGCTATTGAAACCCTGGTGGTCATACTTGATTTTGAGGCATTTGCATCGTCGGCGGAATAACGTCTTCGCAGAACCGAATAGACGATCCATGGAGGCAACGGCTTCATCGCATGGTAGGTCTGACGGCGACCTTGATGCAACTGAACTGCAAAGTAGCTGGTGACAGTCTTCGTTCGAGCGGCAACCACTAGGCGGCAGTCTTCTCTTGCTCACTAGCTATTCATGCCTCTCGTTCAGTACTGCTCAGCTCTGGAGTATGGTCAATAATCGTTGATTTGTTGATTTCACCTAGGTACACGTAGCTGGAGCATTCGGTGATGTTCGTTCCGTTGAGCGTGAATGGGGCATCAGGAACCAATCCGTTTCTCATAAACATCGTCTTCGTTAGGTTCAGCTGCAGACCAACCTTACCACAGGCGCAGTCGAAATCAGCCAGCATTCGCTCCGCTTGCTCGATGTTCGGCGTTATAAGAACGATGTCGTCAGCAAAACGAAGGTGGTGTAGTTGCCGGCCGTCGACCTTCACTCCCATGTCTTCCCATTCCAGTTGACGCATGACGTTCTCGAGAGCGGCGCTGAAGAGAATGGGTGAGATGGTATCACCCTCTCGAAACGCTGACTTCACATATATGATATGCATAGAATGGGTGATTTTGGTCGTGAAGTTGCCGTAGAGCTCCGAAGGAGTCTTGATGTACTGAGTAGGGACGCCCTGGTTGCCCAAGGCTTCGATGACCGCTTCTGTCTCCACAGAGTCGAAGGCCTTCTTCGAATTGAAGGTAGAGCGGCATCTTGTACTCTCGTGAAACTTCAAGTGAGTCTTCGTAACCGTGTGGATATGGTCGATCGTGCTGAACCCTCTTCGAAACCCTGCTTGCTCGCATGGCTGTCCTTCATCTAGTATTCTGCCGATCCTGTTGAGGATGACTCGAGTGAATAGCTTGTAGATTACAGACAGCAGGCAGATTGGGCGATAGTTGCCAATGTCGTCCAGGTCTCCCTTCTTGTACAGCAACACGGTCCTGCTGGTTTTCCACGGAGTGGGTACCTTCCGACAGGTAGCGCGTGAAGAGTCGAGCCAGAGTTTTGGTGAAAATTGGCGACAACGTTTTCACATGTTCCGCTTTAATCCTGTGGGTAACGAATGCTGCACAATTCTTAATGGACGAGCTGACGTGTCAGACTGGAAAAGGGGACCAAAGAAACGACGTATCTATCCTGTTACAGATCTCAAGTAGGCAAGTATATATTGCTATCGAAATACGACAGTAGAAGCCGCGGATGAGTTTCTCTATTGCCTTTGGATGCAGTAACTGTTCCATTCAAACGTCGGAGGCAGGTCACCTTGATTTGTAGCTGGCGCTTCGGCGGGCATTGCGGATGCTCCTCCCAGCCTGTTGCTTCAGCTAAGTACTGCTGCTCTTCGCTCCTTGAGATCTTCCTTTATCGCCTCTCTGCACAGCTTCGGACGTGAGTTGGTGATTGCCTGCAGCTCGTGCGGCTCCACGTTGGCGTGTCAGATATGTGGTCTCTAAAGATAGATGCTCCTCGCGGAATTGAAGGAATCTTCCCGGAGAAGTCATGATTCTATATCACCGACAAATTACTGGCTTGAGACCCATAATTCGGGATAAGAACGAAAATTGCATTTGTTTTGGTAAACAATTCGAAAAAACTGGAAGGACTGCTACGCGTTCAAATTCCCGCCGGACATCTGTCACAAATGCTGGCGACGGGAATGCTTCCACTTGGTTCACGGAGTGCCGTCACTAGAAACTCTTTTGGCCTTTTGACTTATTGCACTACATCTCACACTTCTACTGCATTTTATTCTATCGATCTTTTGTCTCGAGTCTCTAATCATGCGTCTTAATCGGATTCCATTGCGTGGCCTGATACGAAGCCGTTTAAGGCGCACTTCTTTCCATGCCCCGCCTTTGGCTCCGCCGAATTACCTTCGATTGTCCATAGAGTGTGGTTTTTGTAAGTTTGTTTCTCTTCGGAAACCGAATCTTCATGCGTGAAACTTTGTATGCTGTCTCCAGTGATCACAACTGACATCATGTTGGAAAGAATGCAAGAATTTTCCAAGGAATGATCCATTTGACTTCCTTTTTGCTACTTTTGTATATGCCCAACTATTGAAGACATTACTCGTTATGTTTCTTGTAACGCAATCCTCCCACAAGCCGGCGGAAGGATTGAAGCAATACAAAGATGACCGTTCTGAGGCCTCGTTCGTTTGAACTTCGCAGTTCTTTCTATGCGCCACGAAAAGAGAAAATTCAAAGCAGGGTATGGTCTGATACTGTGTAGAACTCCGGAGGGTGTCGGTCAGACTAAACCTTCGATTGAAGATTATGTGATCGTCTCGTCATAGAATATTCATCGGGATACCAAGTCCAACTATGGTGACGAGGCTTTCGAAATTGCTACTTGCCACGTTTAGTGATGCTCGACAGATATTCTGACATTCTTCCTGAGGAATTTCTTTCATGCATTCCGTTAAAGTGCTTCTCCAACTTTTCTACTGGGACCGACTATGACGTTGAAATCGCCGACAACGGCCTTGAAAAAGGTATGGTTTCCCTTGAAGAATTTCTCTTGTTTCGTACAGAAGTCCCCAAACCGTCCTCGTCCTAGCTGGATATTAGTGCGTAGTCTGCGAAAGTAGCTGAAGACGGAATTGAGTGAAATATTTTCAATCGCGAACTTCCGAAATGGGTTTTCAAGCCTTTGCACGAAACCACGTACATGACCTGCGCGTGCTGACAAGGACACCTACACGGCCATGGCCTCTGCTGCCGCATGCTCTAAAGAATCACTTCCTTTCCAGTCTTGGAAACAGTGTTTTACAAGCTTTCTTCTCGCCTAGGTCACTTCGATGGCATCATGGTTGAACTTCCCAGCCTGCATAATCAAGTCTTCTACGTGCGCTTTGGATGAAAGCGTTGTGCGTTGAAGTACAAACTGGCCATCTTGAGTTGACATCTCGTTTAGCGGCACATCAGGCGCGGAGATTCCAGTAAGGCCTCTACCCGAGCGTATCCAGCCAGCGTTGCCGTGTTGTGTGGCTTCCTAGGTGTCAGCGGAAGTGCGTATCCATTCATATTGCCGCCTATTATAAAGAAAAAATAAAATGAACAAAAAAAAAAAAAAAAAAGAACAAAAGAAGAGTAATGCGGATAGCGAACACCGAGAAAACCTGCTGGCTTCCTACCGTAGCTAGGATAGAAATCCTGGCTGTTCAGTGCGCTGCGTATAAATGCTATTCAGATTTGTGTTATGTGCTTTTGTTATTGATTGTACACTGACGTAACCACTAATGTCGATTACGATCTTTCAATGCGTGCGCAGAAGCGTCGCATATTTGTGGTGTAACTTCTCGCTCAACTATAATAGCAAGTACTGGTTACATCGCAAAAGCTAACAGTAAAGGTAGTAGTAATATTATTACCCATCAAGACGTCTTACTAAACTATGGACGAAGAGAGTAAATGAAGAAGTCGAATCAATGTTGAACATGAAACATGATCATGAGGAAGTCATCGCGGAACCAGGTGGTCATCGCGATATATCTTGAATCCTGAAGAGCTCAGGGTTGGGTTCTTTCTGATCAGCATCATACAAGGGGAACACACACGATTCATGGAAAAGTGAGCTGTACACTAAAGCCTGGACTCAGAGAAAAGTAACTTGAAGGCACCGCCTCTGGTCGCTCGAGATTGCTACTCAATCATAGAGAGAAGTCGTTACTGAAGAAACAAGGCATACTGCCCATGGGTTTTTATAGACTCATTCAAAAAAATTTCAATTTCCAAATCGTGTCAATAGGGACTCTGACTAAGCGTATGTATATAAGTTTGCTCAAAGTGCGTTCGTCCTGCTGAGTAACAGCGCGGTCTCAGTGTCCCTCTATCGCTAATAGATTTGGCGGTAGAACTTCTGGTGCCAAGTGTGCGTACCAGGTCACTGAGGGTTCATGACGATCGATGACATTGTAACGTAACTCGATGATATATTAGGCAGCTGCTAAATCATCTACGGCTCCAACTCGGACAATTGGAGAAATAAGGAATTGAGAAAAGGCCGCGCGGTGACGTGAGGAGGAAAGAATACTGCGAGTCAGAGTTCGTCTACTAAAGTGAATTGGTCATGTAAGACCTCAAAGTCTAATCCCGCATTTGCTCGCACATGGGGCAAATCTCTATCCTGTTACTCGAGTAAGCATATCGTTTTCAGCACGAACTACTTGGACAATTGTCATCTTTGAACTATTCATCGGTGTTTCTCAGTGTCATGTCAGTTGTGAGCTGTCCAATAGCCCTCCCTTGAAACCGGTCCACCACGTAACATTGGCAGGTCACACGTGAGTGCTCTGTGTTGTAGCATGTAACTCATCTCATAACACGGAAGCAAGCGAGAATGCTCCTGTCACTACTAAAGGATGAGAATAACAAGCATGTCTATGGTATGGGATGATGTATAAGATTCTCACTAGATTCAGCTCATAGATCTCATCGAGCTAATGCTGCTTGTTCCGATCTAACCTTGATGGTCCGCAGGCAAGTCCGACCCTCACAAGTAGCGAATTATGACGTCGCATCTTGCGGAATCCTTGTAAAGGTGTGAATCAGTGACAAACCATGTTCAAGTGATCCAAATCTGTGCCGAAGTCTTCGAATTTCTAGATAAACAGACAACAGACGTAGCAGTTCACTTCCGGTAGTCCTGATCGCATAGCGAATAATCTATCCAGTTACTAGACAAATTGAGACAGCACACGTTTCATAGCGTTTAGCGATATGCGATCATATCGTAAGAGATGGGGTGATCTCCAAGGAAATTCCAACGCACAGACATTGAATTCGTGCCTCGGTTAGCCGAGCTGAAGTCTTAGATAAATAAGGCTCCACTCTCGGGCAGGTATCTTAGACATTGCGTTCTTGCCAGACTGCAGAGTGTTGTGTGTGAGTGTTGTATTCCCTATACGTAAACCAGTGAATTTTAGGAACTATGAGGGTACGATGCATAGACGGAGTTGGCTCTGTCTCGATATGTAGGGCGAGTTAAATTGAGGAAGTGTTGCATCACTCATTCGAATGTAAGTACTTTTTTGGCTGAGAGTTTTACAGTGGACATAGTTCCGTGAGAAATCATATAGAGAGATAGATTCTCTTGTGCAAGTGATATAGAATTGACAACTTGAAGTGCTGGCGTGTCCTTCTCGTATAGGCCACACTCTGAATCATATTTCATTTGCTTCCTCTGATTAGGCAATGACAATGAGCCGATATGTAGCCGTCGATAGGAGAAGCGAAGTGATAAAGCCTGTTCGAGCTCTAGTCATTTGTCGTTCTGTGCACTACATATAGAGAGAACAATTTCTACCGACTCGAAACACAGGCGAGATTCTACAGCAAATTGATAATGAGAGACATACTATAGATGATCGACCCAATATCAATAGTGATTGGATATACATATTAAATTAGTATCCTCAATCACCCACTTATGAGAGCAGGGCGTGGTCCGAAATGACGAAGCCACTGATCAGGTGGTGGGCAACTGAACTAGAAACTATTCGATATCCTTCCCCGCACCTCTCTAAACTCTACAAAGTTGATGCTCCAATCAATCGCGCTCAATCTAATATCTATGGAAATGAAAAGTATGGAGAACAAAACAGTGTTTAGGGCATTAACGCGTTGATGGCCAGTTTCGAGGCATTATTCCTTGATCGACGACGGGAAATTGATCGTCATTGTTGTTGAGAGGATGAACTGCCAACTTATGTTTGATCATTTTATAGGTCCACAGTCTGTCATTTTCCCACGCCAATGTTATTGGGAAAATCGTTAATCACACTGGTAAATGCTACAAGGTGTGTAACAGTCGACTGAAGAGTTAGGACTCGCAGACATCATTCGATTGACGAGGAGCAAGCAGCAAAAATCTGTGTCTGCTGAAAGATTGTGACATAGGTGGCTACCTCATCGGAGGGTCTCTAGACTGCCTCGCATCATACAGGCACTCGTTTTATATTTATCGATTTCTGCAACCCTTTTCTTCAGCAGCGAGCTCTCACAATGCTCACGTAGGCTTGTGTTTGTCCCTATAGTCGATTAGGTAGGAAGGAACCATTGTCAGATGTACATTCCAGGACTGTTTTTGCGCAGGCTGCTATGTGATCGTCAATCTTATTGGTTGTTGTGAGAGTCAATGATTATAAGAAGGCCCAAAGGAAACTCATACATGAATAAGCACCCGACGCAAAGAACACTAAGACGAGGTTGGTGGCTCGATGAAAACTGAATTCAAGATAGCTAGCCAGCCACAAGGCAGCGCAGTGATCAAACATGGAAGCGAAGCAATAACAAATAACGGAATGGCCTCTAGCGGTCGCCAGAAAACACTTTCAGAAAAAAAAACTTAGAAAGTAGACCTGTGTTGGTGGCTGTTTCGTCCTAAAATCGCACCTAGCCACAAAAGTGCTCGAGAATAGTCAAATAATATCCGAGTCAGAGTCGATAGTCGAATACTTCCATAGACAAAGTAGACTCAGAGCGAACGAATATCCGACTACGCACATCGACGCCACACAAGGAGACTGGCGCTATCCCATATCAGGCATGGAACATTATGTTCTTGAGGCGACTCAGGATCGTCTCCCCTTTCACTGCTTAATCCTTCGAATTCAGGCTTTTGACTGTGCCGACATTCAAAATACCAACCGCACACACGTAGAGCTCACCAAATGTGCACGCATGCGTGCTCGAGTACACACAGCTAGCTATATGAGATGAGACGCAGGTGGATCCAGAGGATTCAGATTTGCTGTAGATACAGTGTATCCGCTTTTATATCCACCGCTGAATTCGCGTCTCAGAGCGCGTAAATGGTGGTTTTTGTCAGCGATGCACCCTTTTGCGCTGCTTGCGGCCACATAAGCTCGCCACCAACCAGCTTGGGATTTTCGGTGAAAAAAGGCCCTGATTATAATGGTTTTCCGGAGTATAAACACACCGTAATGTAATAAAATGCCGTGAATTTTGGGAAGTGAGGATCTTCAGCAAATTGCTTTCATGTCATAACAATACCCATGGGTCTGTGAAGCGTTATCACCCTTCTTAAGACGTTGACGACATCGTATTTTGGCATTCTGCACCGCGTGGGACAGGAGCGATTTTGCGAGCGCGCCGTCCTCAGCTTACTTCCGCTTATTTTTTTTGTGTAAATGCCAAATTGATACGCATGGAATTATTTGGCAACGCGTGCGCATAAAGACTTGTCATATAAGTGCACAGATTTTTGTTCAGAAGAACGCATAATGACCACGAAGAAGCAAAAAACATCACACTTTCGCTGCGAATGAAGTTAAAGCATTTATACCTAAGTTCTTCCATCAAATACAAATATCTTGAAACTCACAGTTTTGTATTAACTGCTTCTACAATCTTTCATATGAATGTTTACGACAGTGAAAGGAATACTAGGAAAGAATTGAAATGAAAGTTTTGTGCGTTCAGAAAATCTTTGCTAAATCAAGGGATATTTGACCACTCTGGCTGCCATGTGGTTTATAGTTATGCTAATGTATTATCTATAGAATGAATGCAAAAAAACTCGAGAAGAAGGAGCGCAAGCACAATAAAAATGAATGACATAGTTCTGACGCGCATGCGCGTCAGCGTGTGTCAACGTGTTAACGAGTATGACCGGCTCCATGGAAAAGCTCACGGTGAGGACGCGTTCACGTGTTTATGACGTCACAACAGCGGCGAGAGAGCGAGCAAAGGCCAGTTTTACTACCATTGCTTTAATACATTGAATACTCCGAGCATCTGCTCTACTCATCTATCTACTCTTACTTCACTGTGTAATAAGTAGAAGTAAGTAGGAATAGAAATGAAGAACACTCAGTTTATTCACGTTCAATTTGACAGTGTACTCCAGAAGGCTTGCACATGAATACCTCACTTGTTCTACTTTTCCAAAAATTTCAATTCCAAGGGCAAGGACAGTACCTGAAGATAGCACAATCGTTTCGCTCGCAGCGTCACTGATTGAACAAGTTGGTATAGTGCCAGAAATCCAGCTCTATATTCAAGCAAAGTGGCAGCGGCGCTGGCCACTGCTCGCCCTTTTTTTCGAATCTGCCGCAGCTGCGACGTCATTTTGACGTCACCGGCACGTACTCGCGTCCGCGCCGCCGGTGAGCTTTCTCTCCCCCCAGTATGACCACGCACGTGCAATGATACTTTCATGCAGGACAAACGTTGATCTATAATATTATGCATTTGAATAAATTTACAGAATTCGAATAAGATTTATACATAAATCAATATCCTAATGTTCTGAATCTAAGATCCATTTCAACGCAAAGGTAACACAGCTGATGCATATGCAATTGAACACAATGCTTCATATCGGAATGAGATATCAGAAAAGAGAGTTAATGCTGAACAGCTGAAATAACGATGGCTGAAATCTTCAAACTGCTGAAAACGCTACAGTCAGAAACCGAAAGGCGCGATCGTAGCCACTGCAGGTGTGTTGTGACTATTCGGGACGAATTGCGCGACTCGAGCGACGCGTGCCTGCGATTGGCGATTACCTGCAATCGACCAGTCACAAGCGCAGTGCGCTGCCTGTTCAAGGTACGCAGAGGAAATTCTAATTGATAACGCTGTAGAACATGTGATTTGATGAGAGAGATTTGGTCAGAGCGCAAAAGGAGGTGATCGGAAGAGAGACAATGATATTGACAATTGACAACTGAAACAACAAATAAATAAACCTCGTTTTTCATTTTAAAATATGGAAATTCGAACGCAAAACAATAATACGAGCAGCTGTAAATGAAGCGCGACTAATTCAATAGAGTCAAATCATAGCATAGAAAAACGATTATAAAGACACATACTTAAATTATTACATGATAGCAGAGTAACGCATTGAACGCTGGTATTACAAACAAGATGACATATAGGTATTTTTAAAATATGGATTGTGACTAGCTGATTGATAAACACATACACATATAGACATGCTTATATATACAGCAATCATTCACCTAGGCCTGCCATTGTGGAATCAGGGAAGGATTGTATACTTGAGGATAGAACGGATTGTAGAACATATTCGGTACGGCTACAGTGCTTGGCAAAAACGATGGTGTAAGTAGCGGTGATAAGTCCGGAAGAACTTGAGTTGTTGGTGCCTAGAAAGTGGGAATGTCGTAAGGAAACACGAGAAATGCCTCTGTTATAAAATCTGTAATAAGAAATGTATGCATTTAAAGATTATAGATAAAAGAATTAACAGAAATGGTAAATAGGAACTTTTAAAAGCGGTTGCAGATTTTTACCGTACATAAACGCGTAAGAAAGAACACATAAAAAATTGATCTCGAATTTATGAATTCAGGAGTTAAAACAACAGTCCCAGCAGGGTTTTTACCTTCGACACTAATGGTGTGGAACGATGCGCTAGCCCTAGTCAAGAACATAAAAGTGTGACTGAACAAAAAACTCACCTTGGAAAGCCGCTAGAAAGGGAGCTGAACAGCTTCGAAGTGGGCGTGGTTAACAATCGGCTGCAATCCCCTCAGCCGATTGATAACGCCCACTTCGAAGCTGTTCAGCTCCCTTTCCTAGCGGCTTTTAAGGTGAGTTTTTTG
>MU871757.1:0-14313 GCA_036418205.1 Ostertagia ostertagi | reverse complement strand
CAGCTTTTCGGCTGTTCCATTTTGCTTTACTTTGCTGTGGAACTTTATAACAATTAAGGCCCAATGATTCTCTATTGGAATCTGATTCAGATAACATGGTGGCCACCAGATAACTGCCACATTTTTTCCTGCAACTTCCATCTGGCGTGGAAGGACCGGCATGGACAGCCGCGTTATCGTGCGTAAAAATCAAGGATCGAGGGGGTTGTTGTCGAAAAAATGGTAAAGTCGCTTCAAAAGAACTTCACGATACCCTATGGAATCTTTGTGAAAGGAAACAAAAGCGAGCTCTAGCCGCTCAGTCGTTCAAAGGTGCCTCAAACCATAAGGGATTCTCCGCCGAAATTACGTTACATTAAAACCATCTGCGATTTTCACGGGATCCTCCTGTACCCTCTTTTTCTATCAGATCCACCTAGAATAAACTTTTTCACGTCGATCCAGATCACCTGTAGCACGAAACAAGGAGGTAGAGTCCAAGATCGCGAAGGGTCTTAACAGCCACACCTTCGTTCATTAAGTTGAGCCCTTTTCCACGGAGAAATGGAGACGTGCGATCTTGTAGCGCTCAAATAATCTTGGAACGCTCTTCATCAATCCGCTGAAGATGTTATTGCTCTGCTGGCTTACTCACCACACGGTGGTTTTGCTCACGGAAGGCCGCATTTCAGCACGGACTTTGTTCGGACTCCTTGTATAATTCGAGAGAAGACGCCCAATTCCTCTTAAATTTTGAAGGAAACGCAGTCTTTATTTACCTAAGCTACTCTTCTCTCCGCACTGACCAGGATTTTGCACATAGTTGCTTATGCAGTATGAGCCGGCCGACATGGGAGGAAATTCTGCTCCTCAGCTATCCCACTTCAGTAAGTGCTCTAGCTTGAGCTTGTTACTGGGAAGAGAGGCGAAGTAACACGAGGTATGGTAAACTCGATGTCGACTGAGCTCACATATATCCCCGCTTCCCTGATTCCCTTCACGGATCGTGAGAAATGGAAACTTTTTATGAGTGGCCCGATATTCATGAAACGGTGAAAATTCGTTCTGAAAAAGTTAATTGGGTTACTTGAGGGGGAATTTGTCAGAAAAACACTATGAAGGTTTTCCGTTATGAGGAATCTAATTGGTGATAGCAGCATTTCCAAAAAATGCACAGCAACTTTGGGTAGCAAAAATTTAGGGTGGACCTATAATTTATGAAACGCAGTGTATAACGTGTTGAGCCGGTTAGCCGATATCGGCAATGAACCGCGAGGCTGAAAGCTTTAGCAATGAATTTTGACTTGTTTTTGTTTGTTAACTGCTGTTTTTGGCCGCAGTTCGCCTTGCGAATGTTTCACAAGAATGCTGGGTTGTGAACAAAACTTTCGCCCCAGGCGGGACTAGAACCCGCACCTCTCGTTTTCCCGTTTTCGAAAGTTTTGTTCACAACCCAGCATTCTTGTGAAACATTCGCAAGGCGAACTGCGGCCAAAAACAGCAGTTACCAAGTCAAAACTAATACACTTGTTTAGTGGAGAAGGTTTGCCTTTAAAACTTGTCAGAAGTTAAACTGTTTTGATTTAGCAGAAAAAAAGTTGCAGTCGAAAAGGTATCCCACAGAAGGCTTCTGAACGCTACTGTGGATACAAAGCCTCCTTCCCTGCAGAGGCTTTACGACTTTCGCTGTGGTCCCTTCCACTTGTTCCTAGTGGAGGTGACGCGTACGCAACGCAACAAAAAGAGGTTTCATTTAGCAGAGGGCATAGCCATAATCATGGCATGATGATAGAATGACATATCAATACCTAACTGCACCTTGGTCCATTGGTGATTGGTTTTTCGCCTCCCTCCCATCCTCCCTCCACTGCCCTCCAGCTGCCACTGCAGCACCATGTGGAATGACCGGAAGTGTGCTAAGTAGGTGTTTATATAGCCGTAGGGTGTTATCACAATTATCCTGCTACAAAACATTGATAGCTCAAATCCTGTAAGCTGCCCGACTCTGGCTCTCGCTCGCCATTTGGGTCCCAGTCCTACCCTACACAATATTCATGAGTGCTAGCAATCCACTGCCAACGCGAACGGCGTAAGGAAGTTGGTGACATCGGCATTCTGACGCCCGTTATCAGCTTCTATCAGTACTTATCACTTTCCGCCACCCATCATCAGTGTTCACGTTGATCCCACATATCCTAGAAATTTGAGCGCTGTGGAACCAATAGCTTCCAATAGCTTTTGTTCTCACTGACATTGTTTGTTTCTTGGTAAGATATCCCGCTGGCTAATGAAATCATTTTCTTCGAAAGAAAATCTGGTGCTAAGTGGGTTGGGGGGGGGGGGGGGACCACGCGGCGGCGCGGCAGTCTGCTCGCCTGGCATGTTCGGAAATCCGTGGGCCAGGGGGAGTGTAGGCAGTCTAGGGGGGTGGGGGTGGGGCAGTCACTTGACATGCGTGAAAAGCTGGAATGTTCGAGTTTACACTGTCTCGCTCGAGAGAGCCCAGGTGAGCAGACTGCCGCGCCGCCGCGTGGCCCCCCCCAACTAAGTTAGCACCGAAAATCTTCACCTCTCTTTCAATATCAACCCGCTTTCTGTTTCCTTCTAATAAGATCGTTCTCGTTCCTGTTCTGAAGAGTTTGTCACACTATTGCAACAAACAAGGCGAGACTTGAAGGGACGAGAGGGCTTACAATGTCAAAAATTGTCAAGTGAATTGGGATTTCCTCGAAACAATTAACATGGAGGCGTAGCGAATGTAGCAAATGTAAACTATTTTCAGCCGCGTTGCGTGGCAGCTATGGGAGGGAACAGGAGGGGTTTTACACAGTATGAAGCCCGCTGTTATTGTTTCGATGATGTAATGATGTCTAATGTGAGAGATGGAGTCAATCGTTGTTATATAAAAACGCTGGTGAGTGTAGTCTTCTAACAATAAGACTTACGTTCTGATAAATATAGTGAAGGTGCATCCGAGAATCTTTTTGAAGAGAAGATCCATCGTTGCAAAGCTCTTCGTCGTGTTATTACTAATCAGAAAAGTTGATTCGAGTACAGCCCCCACAGAGATTCCAAACTTAAAGGAATCCTTTGCGGAAAATTCCTTGACATGAATGTGTCAGTTGTGATCACTGGAAACAGCACACAAAGTTTCACGCATGAAGATTCGGTTTCCGAAGAGAAACAAACGTACAAAAACTACACGTTATGGACATCGAAGGTAATTCGGGCGGAGCCAAAGGCGAGGCATGGAAAGAAGTTGGCCTTTGGCCGGCTACGTATCAGGCGACGCAATGAGAGAATCGGGTTAAAGCGCGCGATTTCGGAGAGTAGAGACAAATCGATCGATAGAATAGGATGGAGTAGAAGTGTAAGATGTGAATGCAATAAGCAGAAGGCCAGAAAGAGTTTCTAGTGAAGGCACTCCAAGAACCAAGTGGAAGCATCCCCGTCGCCAGCATTGTGAAAGACGTCCGTGGGCATTTGAACGCGTAGCAGCCCTTTCGATTTTTCGAATTTTTTTTACCAAAACAAAAGCAATATTTCTGTTCTTTTCATTCTTATCGTGGATAATGAGTCTCAAGCCAGTGATTTATGGCTGAAATAGAATCATGATTTTTCCGCGAAGGATTCCTTTATTATCATATTGAGTCTGGGCATCTTACAAGGGAGGTCTTTCAGGGCAAGGTGCGCTTTTTCAAAACGGTTTTGTGCATATTGTAGGGACGCATGTAGGGAACGCAAAACCATGTTTCATTTTCGCTGAACGGTTATAGCAGTACCAAAAAAGAAGCATAAGGTACTGTTAAGGGTTCGATCCCCCGTGGCGACTAAATTTTGCATTTGGGTTGGCGCCTACGGTTTGGTGCCAAATCGCGCTAAATATCAAATCCAGATGTCAAATTGCAGTCGGCGAAAAGGGGGGTTTCCCCCAATATTTTGAAGCCAACAAGTGGCCGCCAACCTTGATTGCAAAATTTAGTCGCCGCGGGGGATTGAACCATCAAGAGTATTATTCACCACTTTTTTGGTACTACTAAAACCGTTCAGCGAAAACGAAACATGGTTTTGTGGTCCATACATGCGTCCCTACAACAACAACTGAATCGTTTCCAAAAAGCACCTTGACCTGAAAGACCTCCCTGTAAAGTCAGCTGCACAGAACGTTACCATGTCCTTTAATTCAAGCCCAGGCAAAGATCATCTCTGTCACAGTTGCTGATATAACATGTCTCTGCAACCAACACTGGGCACTAACCAGGGAACGTATTTGATTTCCATAGAACTTAGAATCGGTACTCTGGTACATCGATAGAACATACGTGCTTACAAAAATGGAAGTTCAAACTGCAAGGTGAAGCTGTCAACCAATTTGTCACCTGTCAACCACGGCTGACACGAACATTGATGTATGATGCTACCTTATAACTAATAGTAGTGCCTCCCGTGTACTACGTAGGTCAAGCTGATTGTCATATGCGAAGTCTCGTTTCACTGTTAGTCATGTTATTCCTGTCAAGGTCCATTTTGCAATACTTCGTGCTCAGTGGATGTCTTTACTTCTTACTTCTCGACCGCTATTCGTCCCGGGCACGCCAGAAACGCAGGTCGCACATCTTCCAGGTCGCTCTGCTTCGGGCTCTTCTGCGCCACAACTGGCCGTACATCTTCACGAGAGGGTCTGCCCATCTGGTGGGGTCTGCCTCTGGGCCTTGTTTTTCCCCTTGGGTACCAGTCAGTCACTCTCTTCGTCCAGCGATCATCGGTAAGTCTAGCCACATGACCGGCCCACCTCCGCTTGGAATTATAGATGGCATCGACGACGTCCTTCACCATCGTACGAGCGCGGATGGTGTCATTGGGTATGCGGTCTCGGAGCGTTACCCCGCACATGGCCCTCTCCATGGCTCGCTGAGTGACTGCGAGTTTCTGACGTGCTTAGAAGTTAGTACATCTCGAAGTTTATTGAACGCGGTCCAGCCCGCTCTGCGGCGTCGGCTAATCTCGAGCGTGAGATCGTTATTCATGTTGACCGCTTTACCGAGATATACGTAAGAGGAGACTCGCTCGATCTCCTGGCCTTCTAGGAGGATCGGCTGGTACTGAACTTGTTCGTTGTGCATCCACTGAGTCTTGCCGGGATGAATTTGTAGTCCGATTTTGCCGGCTTCCTGCCTGATGAGGCTCAGGGATTGCGCAATGTCGGCGGGGTCCTCGCCTATCAGAACACAGTCATCAGCGAAGAGGAGATGCGTTAAGCGAACGCCGTCGATGTTCACTCCTCCGGGCAACGAGATTCGCCTCATGATGTTCTCGAGCGCAATAGCGAACAAGTTCGGGGACGTAACCTCGCCTTGTCTGACGCCGCGCCGGATTTGAACACGGACCGGTGTTTTTATGAGTTTGATATCGGTATAACAGTCCGTGTTGCACTGCCGCGTGATTCTAATATAGGGCTCGGGGATACCGCACTCGCGCATGGCGTTGTATACACTCTCATGCTCCACTGTGTCGAAGGCCTTTTTGAAATCGATAAACAGAAGACACAGTGGGGTGCGGTACTCGCGGCAACGTTCCGTCAGCTGTGATATTACATGAATATGGTCAATAGTGGAGAAGCATGAACGGAACCCGGCTTGTTCTACACTCATGTATTCGTCGATGCAACGGCGTATTCTGTTGAGGACAAGGCGGGAGAAGACCTTCAACACCTGGGACAGGAGACATATTGGGCGGAAGTTGTTAAGATCGTGCTGCGGTCCTTTCTTGTGAATGAGCAGCGTAGTAGAGCCCCTCCAAGCGCTCGGGATTACTCCTTCGCGCAATATGCGGTCGAACAACACGCGGAGAGGGTCCACTATCTCCTCAGCCAGCATGGAGAGACTCTCCACTCTCACACGATCTGGTCCCGGTGCCTTGCCCTTCTTCATCTGGCCAAGAGCAGCTAGCACTTCTGCTCGTAGGATCGGTGGAATACCTTCGTCTGATCCGTCACATCGTTTCTCGGTAGGCTCCACCTTACCTGACTGCCAAAGAGGTTGCTGTAAAAGTTGCAAATCAGCTCGGCCATCTCCTCTTGGCTGTATGTTACGGTACCGTCAGGCCTGGCCAGAGAATCGGGGCAAGTGGTCTTCAGTCTGATCTCCCGATAGGCCCTTTTGACGCTTGTCAATTCTTCGGCTGCTTCGCATGCTCTGCGGGCGGCGTATTCCTTGTAATCATGCTCTACCCGGGCACGGATTTCTTTATTAAGGACGGTTTTTTCGATGTGGCTCATACTAGCAACTTTAGCTTTCCTCGTCCTCAGCAGCTCTAATGTCTCGGGAGTCAGACGCGGTCGCGGTTCAGAGGTGACGCGTGTTGTGGCCTTTGTAACGACGCGGTCAAC
Organism: Ostertagia ostertagi; assembly: GCA_036418205.1. Classification (NCBI taxonomy): domain Eukaryota; kingdom Metazoa; phylum Nematoda; class Chromadorea; order Rhabditida; family Trichostrongylidae; genus Ostertagia; species Ostertagia ostertagi. The sequence continues at coordinate 7,946 of MU871757.1, read as the reverse complement.
CTCGGCCAACAGGTTTGCGTACTCGTCGTCAACGGTGGCGAATATTCTAGTGGGTTTGCACACCGTGGGGGCTAGCAGTCGGACGATGTCAGAATTGACCTTCGTCTTGATGTTAGACTGCTGGGCTATTGCCCTGAGCCGCCGCTCCAATTTTCCGCTTATTTTGAACGTTGCCCTGAGCAACCTGTGGTCGGACCCGATATTGAACCGCGACTCGCTGATGACCGTCACGTCGTCGAAGTACCTGAGGCTCCCGGCTAGGATATGGTCCAGCGTGTGTTTACCTATCCCATTGGGACTGCGCCAGGTCCACCGCCGCCCCTGTCGCTTCTGGAAGAAGGTGTTGGTTACAAATAGCCTCTCCCGCTCGGCGAACTCGGCTAAGACCTCCCCCCGAGGGTTGCGGTCTCCACGACCGTACGGACCGACGAAGCACTCGCCGGGACGGCCGCACCCGGTGACACCATTGAAATCGCCGGCGACGATAACTCTGGCGCCACGGGGTTTTGTGCGGATGGCTTCTGAAATTTGTTCATAGAAGTCCTCGACAACGGCGTCATCGTAGGCGCTGGTGGGAGCGTATGCGTTCACAACGAGGATCAGCGTTCGGTCATCGACCCGCACTTGGAGAAGTGCCAGCCTCTCTGATCTTATTTCACATGATACCACTCTGGGCGTCATGCGGGGGCTGATGACAAAGCCCACTCCGCCCACTTTTCCATTGCTTGCTCCAGCACCGAGATGCACCTCGTGCCCGGACCCCCACGTCCACGAGCCGGGTGCGCGCCTTCTAGTCTCCTGCAAACAACAGATGTCGATGCTACATTTGTCGAGCTCGCCAATGAGGTGGTCAATCTTGGCATCCGATGTTAAAGCTCGAACATTGATGGTACCAAAATAGGCGTACAGATAATTGTCGACTGCGAGATTTCTCCCCCTCTGCTTCACCCTCTGTACATGGGATCCGCTGCGCAGGACTGAGGGTACATTATTTTTAGGACCTTTCATAATGTGCTAGTGGCCAGAGACTGCCCACCGCCTAGCCTATCCTGGCGGAGAGCCCCCACTGCCGTATGTCGGGCCGCCACCCTTTAGCCTACTTCCTGGCGAGGAGTTACGGCTACCCCCTCTTTTGCAACCAGAAAGCGTTTCCGCCCCCACAGCGCGACGAGCTTGGTGACATTGGTGAGGGAGGTCTTTACTATATCCTTTGAAATTTATTAGACTAATGGTAACAATCCTAATAAAACAAACGAAGGACAAAAGTGACCACGTTCGACACTCGGCAAATTTTGGCATTGCGAGAATTCTGAATACTGAGGATGAGCGGTGGTCTATACTATGTTCGATCGTTTCCCGAGGCGAAGGCGATAAGGCCGAAACGTTAGCCGAATAAAGGTCAATGACATCTTGGTTACGGCTCAAAAAACGTCACTGGAAGGACGAAAGCTCATTTCATAGCAATTTCATTCAACAGAAGTAATGAAAAAGGAACCCGACTAATCTTTAAACACTGATCTCCACCTTCTGACAAACCCACATTGAAATATATGCCAAACACTGAACGCATCAAAATTTGTAGAAGATTGCACCTCGATATGAACGGAACCCTTGATATATCGAATGATGAGCGAGAATCTTGCTACTACTCCACGGCCACGGATAACCAGTATTCGATGCTATATCGACATACATAGGTGCCGACTCAAAGTTTTATGAAAAATCGAATGCCTTCCTTGTTTAAAATACAGAGCAGCTAATAGGTAAGCAACCCATATTGTGTTTGCTGGAGATAAGAGAGAGTGGAAAGGCCGAGAAACTTTCCTATTGTGCTCCGGAGCACAAGAATTTTGTACAAGACGATAAGCAGGTCTGTGACGATTCGTTGAAATAGAACCAGATCCTCTCTTCAAAAAATAACGGTTTTCGCTTTCAGATGACATGCAGTACTTCTTCAAAATACTAGCTCTAGTTGCCATAATATTATCAATAAATAAGGATGTCCTCAGAAGTTCTCGTCACTATTTCGAACACTTACGATTAGCGCCTTTTTGGGCATTTTTTGTAGCATTTTCTTCAAAGGCAAAACCCGGGATTAGCCAGACTAGTAGGAGGGATACCACGAGACATACGACCAAGACATCATCGATCATCAGACTACGATCTAGTTGACTACGGATCTTAGAGGGAAATTCTAAGATCCGTAGTACCTAGATCACTCCAGCTTCGTCGCAAAAATTGCGCGGTTAGGGCGCTAATCCTTACGGGCCTGCAACCATCGACTCCCTTCCAACGCTTCCCACCCACCGCGAGAGGTGGTGAGATCAGCGTGCATTGATGTAGAGATCAGCGTGCTCTCTCAAACGACGTGCTCTCTATTTTGTCTTCTTTGACCGCCCTTTCTCGCCATCGTACCACATCCGACCCTATTGAAGGTTAAGGCCTTAATTTCAGCGTTCCCAAAGATTTCTCTTGCTTTCCACTTTCAGGTCGTTCCGCAGCTAAGCTATCACCACAAAGCGCTGATAGCACCTGTTTAATCCCGGAGTTTGCCTTCAACGACAGCGGTTTACCTGTTGTTGAAGCATTTTTCACACGGCCTAATTGCTTCTTCAAGTTCACGGTGGGAAAAGGAGAGAGTCATGTTTCGAGTCTTGATTTATGACTTATGATGGGCCGCGAACCGAACGAATCGACAAGGGGCATATGCGCTGTAGACAGCACAGCACACCTCCTTGTAGTAACTTCCAAGTTCTCTCATCTTGAAACCCTCTCCTTGTTTTTACTGTAATTGTGAGTTGTACTTCTGCCTTCAAAGTTGTTAAGGTGGAAGATTTATTCTGGCCAACGTTTCGACCGTTCCGTCGTTTTCAAAGGCCTGAACATGGCTCAAAGCTTCAAGAATCTGCACACTACCCTATCGTACGCCTCCTCCTCTCTAGCGTTTCCTGACTGTCAGGGATACACGGAATACCCCAGAACTCAAAAAAGCGCACCTTGCTCCCCGTGATGTGTAGTGAAGCACTACACTCAGTCAGTAAACATTTTTTGCGAATGATGTTATTTTGCTGTCTTTATACAGTTCCAGTATAGCGGAGCATGGAAGGAGCTCGCAATGTTGCATGAATGGCAAAAGATCATTCGAGTAGACGCGCACTCATTTCGTTTATTCATTTCTGGATTTTCGGCTGAAATCCAACGCTTCCAATGCCTTCCTCGACGAAATCTCGGTCTCGTGAGCCAAAATCGTGCACCTAATGTTGAAGTCATTGCCATCATGCTGTTCTACTCTGTGTTTTCCCAACGGTGTCAACACATTACAGCGCCGTTTACCAGCTAAATGTTCTTTAATCCGCACTGATAGAACTCTCCCAGTTTCCCCTATGTATGTTGAATTACATGCCTCACACTGAATCTGATAAATTACGCCTGCTGAAGCGCAATCTCCATTTCTTCCGTTCGGACATGTAACACAATTCTCTGTTAACTGCCTCTTATAGAGTATGTTTCTAGATAGGCGTTCGATGTTGTCATTCGGGATGTTAACCGGTGGATTTCGTGGCTTCTGAATTGTAATGTGAGCCAACTGCTGACCACGGAATCTAGACGCAACTTACGCATTTGATCAAGGATTGGTTCGTGACTCCTCTCTGGAAACAGACTCTAGAACAGGCCGTGCTTAACAGAGAATTGTGTTACATATCTGAACGGAAGAAGTGGAGATTGCGTTCCAGCAGGCGTAATCAATGTGAGACAAGTAATTCAACACACATAGGGCAAATTGGGGAAGGTAGTGCGGATTTAAGAACATGTGGCTGGTAAACGGCGCTGTAATGTGTTGACACCGTTGGGAAAACACAGAGTAGAACAGCATGATGGCAATGACTTCAACATTAGGTGCACGATTATTGGCTCACGAGACGAGATTTCGTCGAGGAAAGCATTGGAAGCGTTCTGGATTTCAGCCAGAAATCCAGAGATGAACAACCGAAATGGTGTCAATCACAAATGATCTCTTGCCATTCATGCAACACTGCGAGTTACTTCCATAGTTAGCGAACGTGCTTGTCCGCAATATTAATGCATAAGGACAACAGAGTAAGGTCATTCGCTACTAATGTACTGACTGTGTGTAGCACCCTGCTACACTTCGCGGTGGTAAAAGGTGAGCTTATCTTTTGAATTTTGGGTGTTTCCCGAGCGTTCCTGACAGAACGTCAGAACCGCTAAAGCGGAGGAGGCGCCGATGAAGTTCTTGCACCGGAGACCCTCGCATACTTTTCACACTCGCCGGGCTTTGCGAGTGCGCGTCGGCTCCCGCGGACGCCGTAGCATTATCTCGAGATTCATATAGCGACATTGACATTTGTGATGTGACGTGGGTGTTCGTAGGCCGGCCTGTCACGGGGGCCTGTCGCCTGCATTCGAATGTCCGCGTTCAGCTCAGCTCACAAAAGTGAGCAGTTCCCAGTGGCACCACTTGGAGGAACGGACACCACCACCACATAGAATCGTACAATACCTGTCATCCTCTTCTTGTGAGATGCGAGCTATTCGGAAGAGAGGTGCAGGGATCATCGGTTCGCCAAGACGACTGATCAAGACGTGTAATGGTCAGTGACGGGAAATAGCCAGTATAGGAGTCGCAAGACCATCGAGGAGGGTGTGCCTCCTCTTCCACACACGTGCATTGTTTTTTTTTCATGGAATTTATTGATATTATTTCTTCGTAGGTTTCTGTTCAGCAGGGGCGGCAGTGGTGTGGTGGCAAGTGGCACGCTTACCACGCGAGTGGTTCCTGGGTCGTGAGTCGCCCGGGCCAACCAAGCCTTCCATCCCTCCGGGGTCGGTTAATTGGTACCAGACTTGTCTGATTGGAGAGGATAAAAACACTGACTTGTACATCGGCTGGCCCCCGCAATTCAAAATAGCATCGTTGGTCACTTTTTTCTGCATGATTTTTTCGGCTTATTCAGCTGAGAAAGTTAGCTTTCAAGCTTCAAATAATCATAGCTTTCAAATTGATATTGTGGAAAACGATGAACAGGTTGGAAACGAGAACTTTTGTGCCCTATGACATTAACTGAATTCTTCCCGAAAGGTCAACAACTAAGTAGCTCTTTTTCTGTAAATTGTTTCCTGAATCTTGAAAAGTCAACCCGTGAGAGTGGTAGATAGACATAGTCCAAGAACATCGCTTCTCGGAGCAACATTCGCGCCTATGGACAATCACATATGGAATTATTTGTCGGAACTACTTCCGATATGAGATGGGCCATGCACTCGTTCGTGGTTGTGCGTTGAGGAAGGCTCGTCAAAAGGAAATCTTCTGTTTCCAATCGTTCAATGCTGCCAGCCCGCAAGGCGCCTCAGGTCTAAATCACACTTGTCTAACATTTTGCAGTCTCTGTTGCGGTTTCATCCAGCCACTTTTTTACACACACACTAGGCCCTCGCATCTAGCGTAAACCATCACCTACGCTAATAAATCCATGAAGATCTCCATCATTGCGACGTTGACCCCTACACCATCCCCGCTTCCCTTGGTCGTATACGACCTATCTCGTTGGACTTGGACCGATCGGTGGTTGACTCTGGCTAAGTAGAGAGAAAGGACCAAATTTGGCGAAAACAGCTGAGGGTTTGCTCACCTTCGCAATGCGGCTGTGCTAAAGCAGTGAGAGAAGAGCGCCCAGAGGAGAGTACTAGTGGAGAAAACGCAACCTATGAGGACGTCAGACAACGGCCTGCAACAATTAGAGGGAAATGCAGCTGCTGCATCTAACTTTGCAAAGCTCTAGCGCTCTTGTCTTTCGGTAGTCTTCCCTACAGACTTGAGAGAATCATTCACGTGGTTTCTGCCTGGGCTGTGCCTTCATGTCCATCTGCACTCACACATATGTTGTCCACGTGTGGTGGCACGATAATTGCCCAGCTGCAAAACACGACCCACGACCCGAGTTTGAACGCTCGATGACTGTCAGAGAGGTCAGGGATCGTCGCATACCAGTATCTATAAATCTTAGATCCGAATTCCTATCGCTACAAACATATATAAACACTCTCTATTACACAGCTCATGCTGCATAGGTGAACCATTTCACCGAATATGAGGAGTACGTTGCATATCTGAAGAGATCACCAAACTCCAGAATGAACCTTTACCAATAACGATTCCAACAACAACAACAACATCACCAACAACAACAACTATTATGTCGACAATTGGCCGGGACTTACCACACAACCGACCAGGCCAAACGACACCACGAACGATGACCACTGTTGATCGACTACCACAAATTACTAACACGACAATACCACTGCGAAACTTTCGACACAATTTAACCACCAATCTAACCAACACCCCTGCCAAGACGCGTCAAACTACTTACATGCGCTCACGACGAGTTCAAACGATAACATTGCGACAGTAACTACTCGGGATCGTTACATGTAACAACTACTAACACGCTTCCTTACTCGCTACTGCACTTCGCAGATCACCTCAACTACCCAATCCCTTAACTACGATGAACTACAACTCGATATCTACTACCACGTCCATCGAAACGCACCACCCGAACTCTGCCACCACACAGTAAATGAAATTTTCATTAAGCCAGCCGATCCAAAGTGTCGTTGTTTACAATTAATTATTTGTCATCATAAGAGTAATAAGACAGCCCATCAATGGGGCATATATTTCAAATCTCGCTCAAACGGTCGCTTTATCGCCATGTACGCAAAAAAGTGCCCCATGAAAACTCTTCCAACGCCCTCAGCGAAAAATTTTGGCAACTGAACTGGATTGTTTTGATGTACTTGAACGGTTTATTTTTTCACTAAAGCGCTTGCTGGTTGAAATGAGTAGAAGTCGGAAAAGAGCTGCTTCGCTACAATTTTTCGCTGCGATAATAGCAACGGTATAGTGTTTCCCAAAAGCATACGTTATCCATTTGCCATCGATGATTCCTCTCCAACTACTCACCAGCAGTACCCTTGGGGACCTGTGTTGATATAATATGAATGAATATTAGGAAAAAATGCATTTTTTTCGTATCCAAATAGGTTCACTTCAGCGTTCAGACTTCCTCAACTATATACCTAGACGTGAGCGCCGGGATAAAACTGGTGATAAGAGCGCTTCGTAGTGATGACTGAGCTGCGGAACGGCCTGAAAGTGGAAAGGAAAGCTAGAGAAATCTTTGGAATCGCTGAAATTAAGGCCTTAACCTTCAAAAGGTCGGATGTACGATGGCGAGGCAGGGCGGTCAAAGAAGACAAAACACGCGAGAGATCACGCCGTTCGAGAGAGCACGCCGATATCGAGGTGGGTGGGAAGCGTTGCAACGGGGTCGATGGTTGCAGGCCCGTAAGGATTAGCGCCCTAACCGCGCAACTTTTGCGGCGAAGCTGGAGTGATCTAGGTAGGTAGGGACCTTACAATTTCCCTCGCGGTATCCTTCCCACAAGTCGGGCTAATCCCGGGTTTGCCTTTAAAGGCATGCCCCAGGATCACATTGGTGTGGCTCTTGCACACGAATGCGAATGTATTGGTGGAAGTGGGCCGGCAGTAAAGAAAAAAGGAAAAGAATCCGTCGAAAACGCTCAGGTTAAGGGCTCACTCACCTTCCTAATCGGCTGTGCTAAGGGAATGAGAGACTAAGCGCGGAGAGGAGAGTATGAGGCGAGAGAGCGCTACAGATGAGAGATCGCCAGACAACAGCCTGATAAGAGAAAAAAGTCTGCAGCTTGAGCAGCTTACTTTGCAAGGCCCAAGCGCTCTTGTCGGTTGGTTCCGTGCACGAGAACGCCACATTTGTGATTGTCCTCTAGGGGTCTATACTACAGACCGAAGAGAAGCGTTCACACAACCTCTGCCTGGGTTGTGCCTTTAAAACTGCATCACTTACTTTATTTCTCAAACAGATAATACTGTTCTC